>JACBKR010001147.1:17500-67060 GCA_014218235.1 Colocasia esculenta | reverse complement strand
AGCCAGGTTGGCTTCTTCATCTTCACTGCTAGAGCTTGACTCACTATCTGAGTCACTGCTATTTTCCCAAGCTGCTGCCATTGCCTTCTTTTTATACTTCTTAAACCTTCTGAAATTATCCTTCTTTTTGTGATCGTTTTTCTTAAGCATTGGACAGTCTACCTTATGTGTCCAAGTTTTTTGCATTCATAACAAATCACTTCTCCTTTCTTTGAATCCTTTACTTCAGGTTTTATGTGATCTTTATTCTTCTTAAAAAATCTTCTTCCAGACTGGAACTTTTTCTTCTTTGCTAAGATTCTCTGAAGTCTTCGAGACAAGATGGCTTCTTCATCATCACTGTCCTTACTACTTTCACTGTTATCCAAAGATTCTTCTGATATATCTTCATTTGCTTTGAGAGCGTTTGATTGCTTCCTTCTGCTGGAGGATTCTCCTAATCTTTCCATGTTTATCTCGTGAGCCATCAGGGATCCTATTAGTTTTTCCAATGACATTAGCTTTAAATCGTTGGCTTCCTCAATGGCTGTTACCTTTGGAGTCCATGAGGATGGCAGAGATCTGAGGATCTTCCTGACCATGTCTGGTGCATTGTAAACTTTTCCTAATCCAGCTAATCCATTTGTAATATCTGTGAATCTACTAAACATCTGAGTTATAGATTCACCTGACTGCATCTGGAATCTTTCGTATTGAGCCACAAGAATATCGATTCTTATCTCCTTTACTTTGTCTGTCCCTTCATAGGAATCCTGAGCTTTTCCCATATTTCCATTGCGGATTTGCAGGCTGAAACTCTGTTGAATCTTTCTTGCTGAGGGCACAGCACAGAATACTCTTGGCTTTGCAGTTTAAGGATATTCTTCTCCTGTCGTCATCTGTCCACTGAGCCTTTGCATTTGTGACTAGAAGATCACCTTCTTCCACAATGGACCATATTGTATAATCGTGGCCTTGTAGAAAGTACTCCATTCTTGTCTTCCAATAGGTGTAATCTTCTCCATCGAACAAGGGAGGCCTGTTGACTGACTGACCTTCGAAGTTACTTTGGGCTGCCATGGATCTTTACTCTTCAGATTGTTGGATCTTCTTCTTTGTCAAAGAGACCAGCTCTGATACCACTTATTGCCCAGCTAGCTAGCCCAGAGGGGGGGTGAATGGGTTATTTAAAATTTGATCTTTGATTAAAACCTGTTCACTAAAAAGATTACACAACAACTTAAACAAACGTTAGAGTTGAACGAAATGAGACAGCAAATGCACATAAGCACAACCACAAGACACAAGGGTTTTTATCCTGGTTCGGAACTCCTCTCCACAGGAGACCTACGTCCAGTCCCTGAGCAATGCCTCAGGATTTCACTAATTTAGGGTACTATCCCCCTCACGGATCCTTACACCCAGCCTCAACTGGTCTTCCTTCAACTTGAAGGGAAAACAACCACCCTGGATACCACCAGGTCTTCCTTCGTCCAGAAGGGTACAAACCAAAGAAACGAAGTTTAAGAACAGGCTTCAGACACTAGCTTAACCAGCTACAAGCTGAAGCAAACAAGCCTCGAGAGAGAAAGAGAATTTCACACTGGTTTCTCTCCAAAGACTACACAGGCTCTCACAGGAATTTCTCTTTGAACACTGAGAGCTAAAGAGCTAAGAGAACAATTGGAATGGTTGCTTCGCTCTTGCTTGGAACTCAGAAGACTCGAAGAAATTGGTGTTGCTTTCTTTTTCAATAATGCTATCTCCTCGTTCTCTTCTATTCTCTTTTCAGTCTTGAGTCTTGTATTTAAGCTTTCCACTTGAAATTTGAACGTTAAAAGTACCGTTGTCTCTCATCCAGGTGTACGTTAGACTGGTCAGCAAGGAAGCTTCTGATCTTCAGTCTTTCAATTAGTTGAGTACGTAAAGAGATGAGATCTTCAAAAATATCCGTTGGCTTCTATTTGTTTAACGTTGTACCATGAGGCTAGTTCAGAGGTCTGCACAGATGTCAATCTTAAATAGCAGACAGATAGCTGTCTCTGATGTCAGTCAACGTCAGTAGCAATAGACATGAAAATAGTAAAGCCAAATAGCTTAAGTCTAAAGGACGTTACCAGAGAAGGCACGATAAAGGATGATATGATCTGCATGCATGCAGAGATACGTTCAGATCTCATAAATGCACAAGCGTCAGAGAGATATCTACGTGGACTTTGACTGGTCAACGCTTTGAGATGCAAATCGATGTGATTCTAAAGAAGTCGATATGAATCACTTATCAAATCGTTATGACATGCAAGTTGTTGAGTTTCTGAAGAAATCGTTACGAACACTTATCAAGTCATTATGAACTCTAAAGAAATCGTTGCGCAAAGTAAATTGTTACGAGTTCCAAAGGAATCGTTAAGATGACTTATGAAGTCGTTATGACAAGCAAGTCGATACGAGTTCTAAAATAATCGTTACGATGACTTATGAAGTCGTTATGACAAGCAAGTCGATACGAGTTCTAAAAGAATCGTTACGATGACTTATGAAGTCGTTATGACAAGCAAGTCGATACGAGTTCTAAAATAATCGTTACGATGACTTATGAAGTCGTTATGACAAGCAAGTAGATACGAGTTCTAAAATAATCGTTACGATGACTTATGAAGTCGTTATGACAAGCAAGTCGATATGAGTTCTAAAAGAATCGTTACGATGACTTATGAAGTTGTTATGACAAGCAAGTCGATACGAGTTCTAAAAGAATCGTTACGATGACTTATGAAGTCGTTATGAGTTTCAAAGAAATCGTTACGAGAACTAAAGAAGTCGTTATGACTATCAAGTCGTTACGAGTTTCAAAGAAATCGTTACGAGAACTAAAGAAGTCGTTATGACTATCAAGTCGTTACGAGTTTCAAAGAAATCGTTACGAGAACTAAAGGAATCGTTACGGCTAGAAAGTCATTGCGAGTTCTAAAGAAATCGTTACAAGGACTAAAGAAATCGTTACGGCTAGAAAGTCGTTGCGAGTTCTAAAGGAATCGTTACAGGACTAAAGAAATCGTTACGGCTAGAAAGTCGTTGCGAGTTCTAAAGAAATCGTTGTGGTATCGATTTGATTGAACTTTTCGGTCAGAAGGAAATCGTTATGCTTATCAATAGAAGTCGATACAAAGACTTGGACAAAGCATGAAATGTGACTTACCTGATTGTCTTGAACTTTCATTTTTCTTTTATTCCTGTTCTCAAAGCTCAAGTAATTCATTAGTACTATTTTGTTAATCATCAAAATTAATATATATATATAAATAACTGAATTAATTTATATGGGGAAGGTTTGGTCATCAGTTTAGACAAAATGGAGTTGTCTATGTGTCAGCATTTATTGTGTGCAGGACTTTTGTAGTAAAGCACGTCAAAATGAACATGTCAACCTGTCAAGAAGATAGAAGATTCAGACAATCTTTCCTTGAAGGTGTAATGGTCAATCCTAGCATTAATGGCTACAGGCTCGCCTACTCTATGCTTCGGACCAGTTTCTCTAATGTGCATGAAGATTGTGAGACAACGGATATTTCAACAGACACTACAACGGTCAAATTATTCCAAAGAAGATAAATAGAAGACTGGTGACTTCACGAAAAGATATGAGATAATTTGAACCTCTGAACCTTTGAGAAGTTGGAAAAACTCCAGTCACCTGGCGAACAACAAGAGCCAGCTCGTTCAATCAAATTTTCTATAGCTCTTAGCTCTCTGTGAGAATATTGTATTGTCTCTTGAGAGCTTGCGTAGATCTGAGAGAGAGAGTTCACGTTATAATTAAGCAAGTGATTATATGCTTGATCTTGGGGCCACCCTCTTTCAACTCATTGTTGGTGGTGAATCCTCTTCTGGTGTGAAGAGAAGACCTGTTGATACAGGTGGTGTTGTACCTCTTCGGGTAGAGAAGAGAAGGCCAGCTACTGCTGGATGTGTAAGAGTCCTTAAGGGGGACAGTACCCTTGTTTGGTGAAATCCCAAGTTGTTGCTTGGGGACTGGACGTAGGACTCCTTGGGATAGAAGATCTGAACCAGGATAAAAATTTTCTGTTGTTGTGTGATTGTTTGTTTGTCTACATTCTCACTAACTCTAACCATGAACTTAGCATTTTTCTGTCAAGAGTTTTATTTACAGGTATTTAGTAAAAAGATTTTTAGCAATCCATTCACCCCCCCCTCTGGGCTTGCTATGTAGGCACATCTGTGTCTATCCCAACATTTAATGACTGCAGGTGTTTCCTAATTTCACGTTGGACCAGACACAGCTAACATATCTGAAGATAAGAGACAACGATACTTCTTCAAGTGAAGAAAAATAGAAGTCTGTCGACTCCATGAATAACAACTTTTTGAACCATCAAGGAAGAACAAGAAAGAAGAGCTCGATCCTTCATTCAAAATCCTCCTGCTCTTAGCTCTCTACACAACGCTATCTTTTAGTTTTCGAGAGCTTGTTTTAGATCTAAGAGACATTCATCCTATGTAATCTTCCTGTCTCTTAGATTGCACCTCAGATCAAGCATTTTCTATAAGCTCGGTCTAGGGGCCATCATCTCCTTACTCTTCTTGAGTGCTCCTCTTCATCTGTAAAGAGAGGACCTGTTGTGGAGTGGGTGTTTGTTTCCCTTTGGTAAGAAGGAAGACCTGTTGTATCAGGTGGTGTAGTGCCTCTTTGTGTAGTGAAGAGAAGGCCAGCTGCGGCTGGATGTGTAAGTGTCTTTGAGGGGGACTGTACCCTTGGTTAGTGGAAACCCAAGTCTTTGCTTGGGACTGGACGTAGGACTCCTTGTGATAGGAGATTTGAACCAAGATAAAATTTCTGTTGTTCTTGTGATTGATCTTATTCTGTCTTCATTACTTAATAACTCTAACCATCGAATTTAGTGTTTTCTGTCAAAGTGCTTTTATTAACAGCAATGCTCATAAAGAAATATTTTAGCAATCCATTCACCCCCCCCTCTGGGCTTGCAACCTGGTCAACACAAACTGCTGGCATGATCTGCTCAATGGCTTCAACGTATGTGTGGTGGCCGCACTCTTAACTTTGATGATTCATCCTTGGAATGGGAATTTCAAACATTAATGGGTTGTAGAGGGGACTGCCCCTATTGCTTCAATCCACGGACAACCAAGAATAGCATTGAAAGTAGGATCAATGCCGAGTACATAAAAGTCTACAGTCATCACTAACGGCCCCAATTCTGCTTGTAGAGAGACTACACTATGGCAAGGTCGCCTGGAGTTATCATAAGCCACATTAGTGGTAGGAGTTGGCTGCAAGCAGCATTCAGATTTGTTGCATGACCAAAGAGTGCTGAGAGGGCACACATTTATTGATGCTCTAGTGTCAATAGGGCAGCGTCAATGGCCACTTTGTTTATTGTCAATGTCACACACAGAGGCATTCTCCTTGCCTTAGGAGGAGCTAACTCAATGTCAGAAAATGTAATTGTTGGCCTCTGGTAACAATTGATAGGACCGATGGTAATGTCTCCGGGGTCATGTCCTCACTAACCATGACCCCTTGCAGAAAAGTTTTCAAAGCCTCCTGGGGGGTCTGAGACCTCTTGATCAGTTCAAGGATGGAAATTTTGGTAGAAGTCTAGTCCAAATGCTTTAGGATATCATACTAGGTGCCTGGGACCGGGTATGCCTCTTCGACGTCCTGTTGTTGTTGTTGGTTGTTGGAGTTGGAGAAGTGGGTCGGCTAACCTAGCATAGACACGGATGTATTAGGATACATCTGGTGAAACATTCGCCCGCTCCGGAGGGCGAGGTTGTGTTGAAGTGGAGGTCAAGTGGTGCTGATGATGGATGGGTTGGCTATTATTGGCGTTGGCATAGGGGAAAGTGGGATGTTGATGGGTGATGGACTGATGGGTGGTATGATGGGAGTGTTGCGTAGTGGTGAGGTGATCGTGGCAATGGTGGGTGTGGTGGAGGTGATGGTGGTATGGGAAATGGCCAATAGTTGGCCCACTTCATGCTCGTCATCGTAGGACCAAGCAGCGGCTGGTGGTGGATGGTGGACGATGGGATTAACATGAGTGGGTGGTGGAGGTGGTGGAGTAGGTTGTGGGTTCAGAGCAGGCTGATGTTGCGGCATAGGATTCGGACTATGCCGAGATCATTAGCTAGTTGTTGTGCCCACTGTGGTTGCTGGAGCTATTTCTGGAACTACTGATGCTGGAACTGTTGTTGCTGTGGTGGCAGCTACTGTCGCCTCTGCTGCTGTTGTTGTTGTCTCTGTCCCTACTAATCCCTCACGGTCTGAATTAACCTCTTCATCTCTGCCCAATCAATTTTCTGCTGCTAATGAAGATCATATATCATGTCCCTCAATTGAAAGCAGTTGGATACATCATGCTCTAGATGGTGGTGATATACGCAATCCTTAGTCTGATCCGCTGCCATGTTCTAGTTAGCCTTTTTTGAAGGAAGTCTAAAGCATTGAGAGACATGAGGGCTGCAAAGATGTCAGATAGGCTCTCGGGAAGAGGATGGTACTGAGCTCTTTTGGGACCATTGGGTTTCCTAGAAGCATAGCCATTTTGAGGTGGAGGGACTTGGTTGTATTGGCGTTGCTCCTATTTTGAGCTTGGGGAGGTGGTGGCCTATTGTTCCATGGTTGCTGAGGAGGTTGATTATAGGTTGGCCTACCTACTTGGCCTTGAGGGTGATTGACTACACCTATTTGTCCATTGGTTTGTACCCCTTCGGTGACAGGACCCTGTGGTTTCATGGGGTAGCGAGGCTTTGGATTTTTGAACATGGAGTCGATAGGCAAGTCCTTGAGTTGGGTTTGAATGAAACGGACTCGGCTATAGAGTTGGTGCATGGTGGTGATATCATTCATGGCCAAAATGGATCGGTAGGTAGGTGTGGCGTTGGTGATCAAAAGCTTGACCTTCTCCTCCTCTAGCATGGGGCAGCGTACCTTTGCAGCTAGAGCAAGCCACCGGTCGGCATAGATAGCAAACTCTTTGTCGGCCTTCATCTTTTCGGCCACCAGATTACAAAAGAATATTCAGGTCCGACCTGATCTTTGAACTGCTGTAGGAATCTTTCTTGTAACATTTGGAAGTCCTCGGCTTCCTCCGATGGCAAGGAGTAGAACCACTCGAGGGCTAGCCCATCTACGGACTTTCTGAATAAGTACGCCATGAGGTGGCGGTCACACTTGTGGGGAGCTGATTCATATACAAAATCCTTGATATGTACAGAGGGGTCGCCTACCCCAGAGTATCACCTATAAATGGGAGCTCTGACTGGAGTGGAACCCGAAGAGCTGGAAAGAAGGAAGAGGGATGTCCGCTACCTTTCGAGGGTCCAGTTGCCTTCAGAGATCATGCAACTCCCTTTTCCTGGACATCCATTCTGCAAGGAAGTCAGAAGGAGACGAGATGTGGTGAGCAGGTACAAGGGAGTGTGACTGCTCCAAAGAATATGACCTCTCATGGGGAAGAGAATTATGTTTGGCCTGATAGTATGAAGAAAGTGGAGGAGACTTGGCCCGAACCTCCCATGCCAGAAGGTAGCTGGGCTCGGAGAAATGAATAGCCCGTGGACGAAGGGGAGTGGGATCAACCACGGAGAAGGGGACACGTGGCGCAGAAGCAACAAGCGCAGAGGAAGTCGCATGTTGGGTAGAGACATGAGAGGGTGGAGAGAGGGGGCTCTTGCCTTTGGCAGCCGCCAAGAATTCCCAAACTTGGGCCGGGCTCAATTGGGGAAGAAGTTGACTGAATTGAGCGTATGGGTCATCAGCCTCAGAAGGAGAAGGGGAGCGAGACCTATCGTCAACGGTTGTGGGGGGTTGGATTTGCCCGGTGAGGGTGGCAGTAGGTTGCTGGGCCATGTCCTCAAGAAGCCCAATGGGCAGAGCATCGCCGGTGAGGATGTGGAAAGGGTCCATACGGACGTAGAAACTGACGGAGTCTAAATTGGACTCCAGATTTGAGCTCGATGCTCAAATTTACATCTTCTAAAAGAACATAGTTTAAAGTCCATAAACACGGGTTTAAGAGGGTCAAAATTAAAGATATAGGTCTGATTAATTTGTCAATGATTCCAACACGATCGAGAAGGTGAGAGTGACTTGTAGAACTGACGGAGTCCAAATTGGACTCCCGATCTGGACTGGGCAATCAATTTTTCCTTTCGTTGTTTAAAATCTATGAACTTGAGTTTGAGGGTCCAAAATTTAAAATAGAGGTCCAATCAGCCTATCGATTGTTCCAATACAACTTGAGGGGTGAAAGTAACCCGTAGAAACTGACGGACTTCAAATTGGACTTCAGGTTTGAGCTCGATGCTGATATTTATATTTTCTAAAAGAACTTACTTTAAAGTCAATAAACATGGGTTTAAGAGGGTCAAAATTAAAAATATTGGTCCGATTAATTTTTCAATGACTCCAACACGATCGAAAAGGTGAAAGTGACTTGTAGAAACTGATGGAGTCCAAATTGGACTCCCGATTTGGACTGAGCAATCAATATTTCATTTTCTTAACTAGTGTTGTTTAAAATCTATGAACTCGGGTTTAAGGGTTCAAAATTTAAAATAGAGGTTCAATCAGCCTATCGATGTTCCAACACAACTTGGGGGGTGAAAGTAACCCGTAGAAACTAACGGAGTTCAAATTGGACTTCAGCTTCGAGCTCGATGCTTAAATTTACATTTTCTAAAAGAACTTACTTTAAAGTCAATAAACATGGGTTAAGAGGGTCAAAATTAAAAATATAGGTCCGATTAATTTGTCAATGACTCCAACACGATCGGTAAGGTGAGAGTGACTTTTAGAAATTGACGGAGTCCAAATTGGACTCCCGATCTGGCTGGGCAATCAATTTTTCATTTTCTTAACTAGTGTTGTTTAAAATCTATGAACTTGGGTTTGAGGGTCCAAAATTTAAAATAGAGGTCCAATCAGCCTATTGATGTTCCAACATGACTTGAGGGGTGAAAGTAACCCGTAGAAATTGACGGAGTTCAAATTGGACTTCAGGTTTAAGCTCGATGCTCATATTTATATTTTCTAAAAGACTTACTTTAAAGTCAATAAACATGGTTTAAGAGGGTCAAAATTAAAAATATAGGTCCGATTAATTTGTCATGACTCCAACATGACCGGGATGGTGAGAGTGACTTATAGAAACTGACGGAGTCCAAATTGGACTCCCGATCTGGACTGGGCAATCAATTTTTCCTTTCCTTAACTAGTGTTGTTTAAAATCTATGAGCTTGAGTTTGAGGGTCCAAAATTAAATAGAGTTCAATCAGCTATCGATTGTTCCAACACGACTTTAGGGGTGAAAGTAACCCGTAGAACTGACGGACTTCAATTGGACTTCAGTTTGAGCTCGATGCTCATATTTATATTTTCTAAAAGAACTTACTTAAAGTCAATAAACATGGGTTAAGAGGGTCAAAATTAAAAATATAGGTCCGATTATTTTTTCAATGACTCCAACACGATCGGGAAGGTGAAAGTGACTTGTAGAAACTGACGGAGTCCAAATTGGACTCCCGATTTGGACTGGACAATCAATTTTTCATTTTCTTAACTAGTGTTTTTAAATCTATGAACTTGGGTTTGAGGGTCCAAAGTTTAAAATAGAGGTCCAATCAGCCTATCGATTGTTCCAACAGAACTTGGGAGGTGAAAGTAACCCGTAGAAACTAACGGAGTTCAAATTGGACTTCAGGTTCGAGCTCGATGCTCAAATTTACATTTTCTAAAAGAACTTACTTTAAAGTCAATAAACATGGGTTTAAGAGGGTCAAAATTAAAAATATAGGTCCGATTAATTTGTCAATGACTCCAACACGACCGGTAAGGTGAGAGTGACTTGTAGAAACTGACGGAGTCCAAATTGGACTCCCGATCTGGACTGGGCAATCAATTTTTCATTTCCTTAACTAGTGTTGTTTAAAATCTATGAACTTGGGTTTGAGGGTCCAAAATTTAAAATAGAGGTCCAATCAGCCTATTGATTGTTCCAACACGACTTGAGGGGTGAAAGTAACCCGTAGAAACTGACGGAGTTCAAATTGGACATCAGGTTTAAGCTTGATGCTCATATTATATTTTCTAAAAGAACTTACTTTAAAGTCAATAAACATGGGTTTAAGAAGGTCAAAATTAAAAATATAGGTCCGATTAATTTGTCAATGACTCCAACATGACCGGGAAGGTGAAAGTGACTTATAGAAACTGACGGAGTCCAAATTGGACTCTCGATCTGGACTGGGCAATGAATTTTTCATTTTCTTAATAGTGTTGTTTAAAATTTATGAACTTGGGTTTGAGGGTCCAAAATTTAAAATAGAGGTCCAATCAGCCTATCGATTGTTCCAACATGACTTGGGGGGGAAAGTAACCCGTAGAAACTGATGGAGTTCAAATTGGACTTCAGGTTTGAGCTCGATGCTCAAATTTACATTTTCTAAAAGAACTTACTTTAAAGTCAATAAACATCGGTTTAAGAGGGTCAAAATTAAAATATAGGCCTGATTAATTTGTCAATGACTCCAACACGACGGTAAGGTGAGAGTGACTTGTAGAAACTGACGGAGTCCAAATTGGACTCCCGATCTGGACTGGGCAATCAATTTTTCATTTCCTTAACTAGTGTTGTTTAAAATCTATGAACTTGGGTTTGAGGGTCCAAAATTTAAAATAGAGGTCCAATCAGCCTATCGATTGTTCGAACACGTCTTGGGGGGTAAAAGTAACCCGTAGAAACTGACGGACTTCATTGGACTTCAGGTTTGAGCTCGATGCTCATATTTATATTTTCTAAAAGAACTTACTTTAAAGTCAATAAACATAGGTTTAAGATGGTCAAATATAAAAATATAGGTCCGATTAATTTGTCAATGACTCCAACATGGTCGGGAAGGTGAGAGTGACTTGTAGAGAAACTGACGGAGTCCAAATTGGACTCTCAATTGAGCAAAACATTCAAAATTGTCATTCGTCAAATTAAGTTAAATGAAAAACATCTTGCTTTCAATTTTAAAGAAAAAACAATTTATTTATTAAGTATTGATTTTAATTTTTTATAATGATATATAGGATCATCCGTCGTGAGTGGTTGGGCGAGACGAGGACTAAGTTGACACATATGCAGAGGATTTGTGATTTCATATTAGTTTGTGGATGTTGTAACTTATGATGGATGTATGATGGGTTTGTATGTTGTTTGGGTTATGTTTATTGTTACTTGTGTAGTAGATGTATTGTGGTTTTATTTTATTGTCATTTATCAGGTGATTTATTGTCATTTATTTTACATTTATAAAAAAAATATTGTAATAATAGCGATCGATTAGCGACTGAGTTACTGTCTGTCGCTATTATTAAACGCTACTCATACAGTGACCGCATCAATACTGGTCGCAAATCGGTCTCTAATTTAGAGACCGATATAGCGACCGATTTGATCAGTCGTTGTTAGCGACTGATATTGCTACCTACATATCGGTCGCTATTAGCGACCGATATTGCGACTGACTATATCGGTCGCTATTAGCGACTGATATTGCGACTGTATTGGTCAGTCTCTATAAGAGACTGAAATAGTGACCGATTAATTTCGGTCACTTAATAGCGACCAGTATATAGCAACCGACATTTTTGGTCTCTAATCAGTTGTAATTCAGTCGATGTACTTGATAGCGATTGAATTGCGACCGAGTAGCGACCGCCAGTGTCGGTCGCTATCGGCGCTTTTTCTTATAGTGAACCATGTTATACCTACTGTTAACTATCTGTTAAGCCTTAATGCACTAGCAGAAGATTATTTCATTTTAAAGATACTTTCAAATCATTAAAATACCAAATCTACATGATCTCTCTCATTTTTCTTGATTTCTTCTTAATATTATACTCTCGTGCCCTCAAAACTCAATTTTACCATAAAGCATCTCATAAAGTATCTAGTAAATAGATTGGACGTTTACACAAGACACCCTAAGAATTAAAGGATTTGTTTTTGTTTCTATCGCCGTTTTAGAGCACCATTACTATTGCTCTATTGTTCTAGAAGTCCTCTAGAATGTCAAGCATTATTTCAACACTTTTTTCTTAGCGTCGTGAGAACCCTCCATCAAGTAATCCTCCTGCCGGATTGGAACTCTCTCCACAAGGTCTCCGTAAGCCTCTGTGAACTTGGAATTCCTCTAGGACGCCAAGCAGATTGTACAATTAACACCTATACACCTAAGGGCCATGCTGGACTTGTATAGTGTGATCCAACCAGCCTTTAGAGTCTCTATGTGAACGCGCCCTACCTATTTCCTGCGTTCTTAACATGGTGCAGATAAGGAACGCATCTTTTCTAAATGTCGCACCTGACCCCCTGACTGCATTCTTGTCATGGTCAGAGGGTAGACCACATTCTCTCCCATACCGCCAACACCTATGTGCACTGTCTACAGCCGTTACTTGCGTATTTTCTAATATTATTTCTCGTACATGATCTGTAAGTTTCTGGTTAATGAAAAAACTCTCATCTTATGTCTCTTTCTCTCTCATCTATTCTCTTTCTCTCATACTCTCATCTATTCGTCCACTCTCGTCTATTTCTTTGAACTTTATATGGACATTAACTGATTGTCTAAGATATAAAAACATGATGAATGCCTGACAATAAAGGGGCCTAGTCTAGTCCTTGGAGGAGCGCCCAAAAGTGCTAGTGCCCACGGGAGTTTAATGACCAAGGTGTTTAGCATTACACCCAAGTGCTAGAATATCTTAATTTATCTAAAGACAATCAACTCATGATAATGGTTGACTTGACTTGATACATGACTTGACGTGACTTGTACATGTTACTCGTGATATGACTATTACTCTCTTTCATGCTACACTTGTTACCGCTTGTACATGTTACTACTTGACATCTTCATGCTATTACTTGCTTGACATGGCATAATACTCTATCATAAGTTATTCTAACTGCATTAATTACTTAAAGCCTGCTTGGCCAAGATATATAAGTCCTACTGGGCATTATCGCTCATCAAGTTTTATTTG
Organism: Colocasia esculenta; assembly: GCA_014218235.1. Lineage (NCBI taxonomy): Eukaryota > Viridiplantae > Streptophyta > Magnoliopsida > Alismatales > Araceae > Colocasia > Colocasia esculenta. The sequence continues at coordinate 54,000 of JACBKR010001147.1, read as the reverse complement.
TGTCCATTTCAAGTGAGTCAGATGAAGAAGATAACATACACGCTGATGGGGAAGATCAAGAGTAAACGAGTGTCCCTGATGAAGTCATGGCTTAACGAAGAGTTACCATAGCGTCATAGTAGTGTCATAGTTAGTCTAGTCAATTTTACTTTTAATGCAATGTATTGGTGTTAATGGGCCCTAGGTATTAGCTCTAATTAGTGAATATAATAGACAATAGTGAATTAATTCTGAATAAAAGATAGTTGTTTTCTATTACTGCCTTTCTTTACACTTGAACCATTATCATCATACTACTAATTTTGTTAAATCTACTATTCCTTGACTAACATCATCACTCTCTATCACATTTTCCTCAGAACACCATCTTATTTCCATGAATTATCATGCCAATTCAAATCATTCCTCAGTTGCACTGCTTCTCATACTGATTTCATAACATACCAACGACATTACAATTATAGCATAACACAACTATACGCGAAAACTTATACAGAAACCCATGGACCTACTACCAGTAGTGGACACTAAATCATGTTTTAAGATATTGTAATCTTAATATCTTTTCATATTCTAATTGGACTCTGCTCTAATACCAATTGTAGAGACCCTGTGTATTAATACCCAAAAAGTCTCTATATCCAAATCTATCTCCCGTGAACAGATCGAAGTCTCGCAAGGGATATCTCACACGCATGTCCGATAGGAATATAAAAGATGACCACATTGTATTAAGATGCATGATAAAATACATGATTTCATATACATTCATCAATTACATTGTTCCACTACATTATTACATGTCCAAAAGCCTGGGGCATACCTCAAGGTGTACAACAAGAGGCAAAGCTCACACTACTACTGGTGGTATAGGTCCGCCTCCACAAAACCAAGCACTAAACACCGGAAAAAGAGGTGTAGAGGTGTGAGCCTTACAAAGTCATAGGCTCATCAGGGAAGCTTCTTAAGACAACAACATTATAATCCACGTGTAACAAAAGAAAGCACTAACCAATACCAATCAACTGGTTGGTTCACATATACAATTAAAAGGAAATACAATGAAAGCTAGAGCCTAGATATACTTTCTAATGAACATAAATAGACAGATGCTTCCCATAGGTAAATAATTAACTAATAATAAATATAAACAATTACCAAACATTACCACAACCGCACAATTAACCAGAAGCACATTACTAAGTAGGAACCTCAAACTCAATAAACATTAAGATAAACTATTAAGAGAACATTATAGAAACGGCAAAACCAACTATAAAACTGAGTGGTACTAAACCAACTATACCACACTCACTACGGAGTAAATCACTAGAACCACAAGCTGAGTCAGAAGGGGCGATGCTACCACACGGGTCACGACTACTGGTTCATGACACCAATATCTGACTCGGACAAACCAACATGGGAAAGCCTCTTAGTCTCGCAGCCATGGACGAAAGGTCCATCTGCGGCTCCACCACAACACTGCAAAAGTCAAAGAACCATGGAGACCAACCACACCACTATGCAGCAACACATGTTGTAGACCCACGCTTGACACACCTCTTCAGGTTCTGAGGCCCGCAGAGTGAGGCTGTGGCAACACAGGACTAGTTGGGGACCAGTATATCTACTGGTGTCCATCCCCCAACCACGAGAGCGCTACAAGCAACTAAACATAAACAATCGCACACCAGAGTCGCTGCTCCACTGTCATCTTTCTCTTAGCCAGATGGGATACTCAAAGAAAATGAGTGAGGGTGTCCAGGAAGATGACAATGACCTCTACGGTACACACAGTACTGTGACAACCCCGAACGCAACGTGCTTGGATCACAGAGAACCTGTGGTATCTAACTGGAGAGGTATTTCGGAGTAAGCGTCGAACCACCAATCTCAACAAACCACAATAAATCACAATCGAATAGATACTTACACTTTAAACCTTTCATTCATAAACCACAACAACCCATAATTACTTAACATCGATTAGCACATAACTTTTAACTCATACACACCAATCTCTAACCAAATATTCATAATCTTGTTCCTCTTTCTTACATATGCTAATTAACATGTTGAACACTAATCAAATATTAATTACTACTAACCACAAATCAGTCCATTAATACAAACTCATGATTACTAACATCAACATACTCTAAACATTTTAAATACACATTAACTAATCAAAACCAGGCCCTCGCAGGACCCACACTGCCAACCACAGCTCAACACTCTTCGGAAAGCTGAACGTGACTAGGCCGGCTGTCGCATTAAGAATGTGATGGCCCAATAGGCCGCGTTCACAAAAGAACGTGTTAGCCACACCGGTCGCGTTATCAACATGTCGGCTAGATGCTCTGCGTTCATAATGAGAACGCGTCAGAGTCACACGTCGCGACAAGAACATGACTGCCCGACCCATCCCATTCTCAGACAGAACGCCAAACCCTCGGTTCTCACCCAGAAAACCTCACTTTCCATTCAATTTGAACTTCTAAAAACCAACTAAATCATATGGAAATCATGTTCACACATCGGTTCATCATTCACATGCTTACAACCATTCAAATAACACAACAGAATAGAGAAATCTCCCTACCAACGTGAAGAACACAAAGAATGACGCTCGATCAGCATTTCCCACACTCCATGCAACTTCCTTGCATGGGAACCACATTAAATGAACCTCCACCAATCTGAAATCACCAAAGCCCTCGACAGCAACTCCTTTCTCTGTCGAACAAAGCTCCCTGCTCTGTTTGGCCGCCAAGCACCACTTAAACAAATTGAAAGCAAGAACGTGACGTAGGTGACCATCGTGTTCAGAGTGCAACACACCCTAAGGCCGCTTTCACAAAAATTGTGCCACTCACCATACAAGCAGACAAAGCCCCTAAGAAAGGCAGCAATGAGATCGTGACGTAGGGGTCCATCTCATTAAGAGCGAGTCGCCCACTCCCATCGCGTTCTCAAACAGAGAACCAGTGGGCTGTTTAGGCTGGGATTTCTTGCCCACAACACCCACACAACAACCCAAGACCCAATGGGCACACATTGGCCCAACGCAACACACTAAAACCATTAAACTCAGATCCAGATGACCACAACACTACAGTTTCATGTTAGGACCAACTGTTATGTTTCTAGAAAGTCATAATCCTAATCATTACCCAAGAAGTCCTTGACAAATATTGTTCATCTATTCCTCAATCACATAGCTTATTTCTGGAACTTGCTGGCCATCAAATGATTATCTAGATTTACATGAGATCTTGTATCCACAAGAGGAGCATACGAAAAGTGCATACGAAAGTGCAAGGGCCTACGGAGTGAATGACTAAGGTGTTGGCATTTGTCACATTCTACTCATTGATGATTTTCGGATATGAAAGAGGAATCAACATACAGTAAATAGAGATTGTCATTCATAATTATCAGGTAGAGCCGAGAAATAGTTCATTACATATGTTACATGAGTTGGTGGTCTCAGTTACATATATGTATACAACAGTCAAAAGAAACTTGGTCTGCTAAATTTAAAGATCACTCAACACACATTCCCCTGGAGAGTTGGCCCCATCTGAGGTGCCTGAAAGGAAAGTAGGGGTATATGAGCAATTGTGCCTAGTAGGAAATTGCCATCATAAAAAAATAAGACATAAAGGTAGCATTGAAGGAAAGTATGCGTATCAGTCAATGAAAGGATCAAACTATTGTACAAAGTGATACTGTAACGCAGTTAAGTGAAGATATCATAACAAAGTTTCCCTAAACCAAACAGTAATAAAATTCATGCCATAATTAGTTTATGAAAATGTAGACTAAATTTAGCAGTAGATGGTGTCATACCAACCACCCAGTAGATCCATTCTCGACGGGTACATATTTGAATTGTTCGATTCAGTGGTTGAGTTCGGATGCTCCTCCGAGACTAAATCGGCCATTTGCACAGGCATTGGTCTAGTAGAGTTCGAAGATCCAAAGTGTCACCATTTCCATTTGATCATTATTTTAGTAAGGTTTGGGCGGATCTCAAGAAAATAATAAAGCACGTCCATACAAGGGTATCAAGACAAAAGATAGGACTAGCAAGGGGGGTTGGTACTACAAACTTAATAATATAGACTTTATATAATTAATCTAGGAAAGAGAAATAAGCTGGGGTAAACATGAACTTGGTTTTGGTATTTAAGAAGAAATCGATCGACTGGAAAGACAAGGTCGGTCGACCGACCTAGTCAGTAATGTTTTTGGGTTTATAGTGGAATCGGCCGACCAGAATGACCAATTAGGTCGACCGACCTAGCCAGTAGCTGTTACTCAGTTTCAGGGGAAAAATCGGTTGTCCGAAATGGAAGAATCGGTTGATTGACCAAAAATCGATCGACTGACATGATCAGTCAAAGTGGGTACCTTACAATGGTGAAATCAGTCGACCAGACATAGAATCAGCCGACTGATATGAGAGGATCGATCGACCGATTTCTGGTTTTGGTCGACGATTCCGGAAAAACCCAAAATTACACAGGTCGAAATCACACTACTTTTTTTGACTTGGAATAGAAATAAACAATCAGGAATAGAAGAGCCAGGACTATACTACAGCTAAACCAAAATTTCAAGGAAAATGGGAGGCTTAAAGCTCCCTATCTCTCTTCTTTTTCTTTCTCAAGTAGGCAAGATGGAGGGGGATCGGTCGACCGAAATGATCGGTGGGTCGACCAGTTCCGGCGATGGGTACTACTAGTTTCTACTCGTTTTGGACTAGTGGGTCGAAGCTTCAAGAGAGAGTTTGAGGTCAGTGACTGGTACAAGGGTTTTCCTTTGATATTAGAAGGTGCTTAGAATGAGGACACTTAGGGGAAGCAACAAGCGAGAAAGAAAATGAAAGGAAAAGTTTCCTACCTGACAGAAGAAGAAGATATAAGAATAAAAGAATGATTCCCAACTCCAATGCCTCCTCCCTCCCCTTAAAGTTCAGCTCCCTTCCTTCCTCTACCTCCTTAGCCTTCGGCAAGATCAGCAGCAAGCAGTCGGGGTTCGGATAAGGATCACAATGGTGTATATATGGAATTTACATATAAGGGGCGTGCGTGAATTCATGAACGGTGGGGATGAAATCCTCGGGGAGATTTCACCCGGGGTTAACACGTAGGGGTGTTAATACGTAATATGGATTATGTAGGTGAATAGTGATCTAGTTACGTAATCACAGTGTCACATGCATATATATATATATCCATACTTATATATATATATATGTATACTGTTTAATATAATACCATTCCTTTTTAATCCTTTCCTATCAATAAAATTATATTTATTTAGTTGTTAATTTATGTAGCCTCATGTGTGCTTCTCCAATGATTATTTTGGTAATGGTAGTGTGCGGTATATCAGAACGTTATCGTACATTATTTAAAAAATTACATGATTTATGAATAAAATTGAGGAACCACATCCAAAACATTTTCATGTTACTTTCCAGCATTCGTCACCTGGGTGTTTGCCTCCACATTGAGCACACACAGGCCAACCCTTTTTCTGTTCTTCCTATTGCTTAGCTAGAACAAGCTTTTGCTTTTGACCTTTCATTTCATTGGCATAAAAATTCCTCTTCTTGCCCCCATTAGTTTCTTTGTTTTTTATGTAATCTGCAAATTCAGATTCAACTATAAATGCAGTCTTTAGAGCCACCACCATGCTCTGGGGATCGAGTGGAGCTACCCTACTCCTCACACTGGGTTTCAACCCTCTGACAAATTTCTTTACCCTCCTGAGTTCATTGTCTCATATATAGGGTGCATATTTTTCCAATTCGGTAAATTTTGTTTCATATCCTGCCATGTCATATCCTTTTGCTCCAAATGCAAAAAATCCACTTCTTTTCTATCCTTGATGTGTAGTGGGGTGTATTTCTCATACAACTCTCTTAAAAATCCTCAAATTGATGTTATCCCCTCTATTCTAAATGTATTCCTCATGGCAGATTGCCACCACTCAGCTGCTCTATCTTGAAGCATATAAGTGGCCAGTGTGACCTTGTCTTCTTCTTCTTCACATCTAATTGCCTTAAATATCTTCTCCATTTCTCTAACCCATCCTTCTACCACCTCAGGTTGACTACTTCCTTTCAAGGTGGAGGTCCCAACTTCTTGAATTTTTCTAGCAAGGATACTCCAGAGATTCCTTCTCCATTCATGTCTTGTTGATTCTTCATTAGGGTTTGCACTGACCCCTGAAATGACTGCATAATAGTGGCCAAATCAGGAGTCCCAGCTCTTCTTTCTTGAGGGTTACTGGCCGATGGAATACTGGGGACTTCCTCCCTAGAACCTTCCTCAATTTCCTCAATTCTTTCCCCACTGGATGTGTCGATAGCTTACCCTTTGTTTGCCATTTTCTGCAATACCATCAAACGCATCCAATTAATTCATGCTAAGCACTTGAAATTCAAGAGCAAACTAATCTTTAGACATTCTAGAATACATGCAAATGTTTTATTTATTTCCTTTGTGAAAATGCTCACAGAAATGTCTATTACTCATAACTGTGCTCTGATACCACCTCTGTAACACCCCCTTCCCACCACACACACATAATACATAACTTTTGTACGGAAGAGGAGCTACACTAACAAAATTCATTATGGGCAGACAAATCTGTGTCATGCGCAAGACTAGCAAACCATTCCACAAAATCATCATTAAATGTATTACACAATAACAAGGTTCTTTTGTACTAACATCCATAATTTACATAAAACCAAACTCTCTCTCTCTAGCATTTTAATACTACAGTAAAATTCTAGAGAATCGCTAAGATTATGCTCTTCTTCTGGATCTGGAGCGGAAATGAAAAAAAAACCTGTAGCTAAAGTTGCATCCACCTTCAATTTGAAAGGGTTTGGAGAAAACAAAGGCATGAGTTTGGAGACTCAGTAAGTGGAAGTAAACATAAGTCTTTCAATCAAGTCCTGAATAGTAGCTTTTGTAGGACATGATATCTTCATTTTCAAATGTCTAGAATTCAAGAGTTGAATGTACGGAAGTCGTACCAAGTATGGATTTAGACCCGGTTGTAGATTATGCTTTTCGTCTTTAAAGAACTCTAAGCGTCCACAAAGAAAATAATGAGAAAATAAATAGAAAGATGGAGCACAACTTCTGGATGTGTACGTGATCGCCAGACACACGTGGGTGTCGAAGGAGTATAAATAAATAATAAACAATGGTGATGATTACGAATAATACCTTTAGCGGGGAGATGAGATGATGGGGTTCTTCTCTTCTTCTACCAACACGGACGGTCGTGGTAGAAGGCACTTTTCCTTGTTGATTACCCTTGCAAAACACAAATAAAAATTAGAGGATTAACCAAGTGATGTGTAGTATCAAATCTCAAACAAGTAGAAGAACATGAAGAGCATGGAGATGAACACACCTTGTGGTGGCTTTTAAACCCCTAGAAAATTAGGTGAGTTGTGTGTATGCATGCAATAGATGTATGTGTGTTGTGTGTTGATTGAACGACTAAAAGAAAGAATAAAAGAAAGATGTGTATGTGACAGGAAGTGCTCACGGTGGGAGCATGAGGGGTAGTGCATGTGATGATGATATGAACAATTATGAACAAAAAGAAGGGAGATGCTTCCCTGTTGATGAAAATGCGCAAAGAGCTTGCTATTTGGGGGGAAATGCTTGCAGAGGAGGGGGCGATGGTGCTACTGCTGAGTTGCTCCTGCTGGTTCAGTTGATGGAGAAGGAGAGACGTTGAAGACATGAGGCGACAGACCGGTAGGGCTCCGCCTTAGGAATCTCTCTCTCAAACTCACTGTACGTGACGGCTCTATGGGGAATCCAACCTTAGGGACGATGAAGCAATGTGTGTATATATAGAGGACAGGCTCAAAGTCTGAGGTGAACAACTAGTGAAAATTCCGACGGAGGCAATGGTCGCTATTAAAGTTGAATCGTGATGACCTGAGTGGACGCGTTCATGAAATTCTATTTTGATCGAATTATGACCAATCACGACGACACTACACGACGCGTTTAGGAATTTTCGTATTTTGTTTATGGAAACTTGCCAAATGTTAAATATGGAAATTAAAACCACGACGGGGACCTGACGTGTTTCAGAAAAGGCAATATATATTTCCATAAATGAAATAAGGAAATCATTGGAAAATATGGAAGTTCAAAGTTGCAACGTACATAACCGACACATTTAAGGAATAATTGATGCAAACCAATCAATTGTTGGATCAACAATCGATTTGAATCACGACAGGAAGTCCGATGCGTTTAAGAGCAATCGATGATAAACGTAACCACCTAATCTGTCGCGATTAAGTTGTTCTTCAGTCGGTCATAAATGTGACCATGTGACCCGTCGCGATTTCCACTCTTCATCCACACCTTTGGAAAATTTAGGAAAATTGGGGGAAGCACCAGGAAATGAAGGAAAATGGGTGGAAGACCCTAAATAATGGGAAAATTACTCTCACAAGGCAAAAAGAGAGCCATTTGTGGCATTATGGTGTAATCTGAAATTTACTTGCGATGGTATCGATTTTAGCATGTCTACAGCTGCCATGCCTTGGCGTCTGCTTTGCAGGGGGACCGAAGCGGAAGGACACAAAATGGAGCGTAATGGAATGAAAAGGAATGAAGCGTAGTGAAGTGGAACGTAGTAGAGCGGACAGATAAGTAGACGCCAAGGTGAAAAATAGACACGCATAACATTGTGGTGAACACCATCTGATGAGAGTCTTTCGCCAATACCCAGTGAAACCACCTCCGGAGGAGAAAACTAAGAAAACACAAATGTTTGGATGGAGGAAAAGGGTGTGCACGAGAGCACTAAAGAATGTGTGTACATGGTACACGAAGGAAAGGTGCCACGTGGGGCACAAAGGAGAGATCAACTTCCAGCATAGGGGAAATACCTACGGACACAATCCATTAGGTTGCACCATTGGTGGGCGTTTACTAGCTTGTGGATGCACCGCTGCCAAGGTGGATCTATGGGAGATGAGACAAACGTAGAGGGATAAATCCAAACAAGGGAGTTCAAGGAAATCAACCTGGAGGCAACAATAAAGGGAGTTGGATACTTGACTCAAAATGGAATATCTCAAATTGACTGGGAATTGAAGTGAGAATGGCTCTTAAATTGCATTGGGAGAGTATTTTTCATAGTGATTTCAAATATACATGTATGCTGAGCTAAAAGAAAAAATAAGGGTTAAAAGATAGAAAATAAACAAGGATAATATGTTACGATGCTGAGTTGAGTTAGGACACCAGGTTTTCCAGGCATGGGTCCGTTGTCATCCTTGCAAAGCGTAACGGCCAATCCGTGCGGTGAAGGGCGCGACATTGTTGACTGTGCACTTCCATTGTCGAGAGTTCCGTGCACAGGTCAATATACCCACCTTCTCTAAACTGTCTCACAAAAATAAAATTGCAAAGGTGAACTCATACAGTGGTGAGAACATGTCATATCCACGGAGAGGCTGAATAAAATTTGAATTAAACTACTTTGACTTGAAATATCTATCAACAATGCATTAAAAGTGAATAAGAAAACAAAACCAACCATATCCTTCACAACTTGACAGATTAAAGATAACGAAAAGAACGAGCTAGATTGAAATTAAAAAGGAAATCAGATCACTATACCCTCACAGCTCGAGGGGTGAAGAACAAATCAACAAGGAACATATAAACTGCACATCAAACTTCTGATCTGTCTAGGAGAAAAAAGAACACTAATCGAAATAGAAAACTCAAATTAATAATTGCACTAGATCGAACTCTGGAACATAAAGAAATGGGGAAAGTGCTAAATCTCCTCACAGCGGTACAGAAGAAAAGTAGAAATGAAAGAACAAATGTAAACAATAGAACTCGATCTCCTCTCATCAACAGTAGAAATTTCCCAACCAAAATGAACTCCGGAAATTCTCACAGCTATGCATGCTTACAGAAGATCTCCGGAAGAACAGAATAAACCAAACATCTGAACCAATTCCCCAACAGCCGAAAACCTTAGATCAGATGCTTAACCAACAGCAAGGAAGAAATGAAAGAACTAGAAATTAACACATGCACTAGATTGAATTCTGGAACACAGAAATGGAAAAGCTACTAAATCTTCCTCGCAGCAGAAATGAAAATTTCACTTGGATCAATCACTCAGCACAGAAGAAATGAATCAACATAAAGGAAATGGAAATTAAACTGGATTGAGCTAACAGAGATATGGAACATAAATGTAGTCGCCCTCTGGAAGCCTTCACAGAAGAGATGAAGAAAACTCAATTCCCTCCCCTGCAATCGAACCAGAGAAAGGAAACCCAAAATGTTAAACTACAAATCCCAACAGCAAGAACACAACAACAAATTCCCCCAAAAATTCTGAACTGTCTACCTCTCCCCGATCTGAAGGAAAATACAAAGAAACAATGGCAAAGAAATTCCCAAAATGTTGAACTCAGAACTCAAACCTCACAGCAGAAGCAAAGAAGAATTCTAAAACAAATTGCAATTCTGTATCGACCTCTCCCAGTTCTGAACACAGCAGAACCACTCTTACAGATGCCTCACGATCTCCAGAAGAAATAGAACAAAACACACAAAATTCTCCAAAACTCTCACTGGCTCTCGAGAACAAAAAGAACACTAAAAATCCTAAAAACATCCGAACCCCATGCTCTGCTGAAAGGGGAATCACAGAAATAAATGGCAGAATAAAACCAAAAAAATCTTCACTGCTAACTCTCTGAATTCTGGAAGAACAGGAAAGAAGAAAAATCACAAAAACTCTCTACTGGCGAACCTCCAAACCCTCATAGCTCTGCAGTAAAGAAAAATTACAGAAGTAAAAATGACAGAAATAAACTAAAATCTGAACTAGCTAACTCCAGAGAAGAGGACCTGAGGTCCTTATATAGGCACCCGGGCCTCCTGCTTCCTCTCCCGTCTGCACTCGGATCTCCACTTCAGCACAGCTTCTGCTAGATCAACTAGGCGCTGGCCGCCCAGCTCAGCACGACATCTGCCACTTCAGCACAGCTCAGTTCCACCAAACTGCCGCGCTTCACACACAGCAAGCCGCCATGCCTGCATCGCACGGATCTGCTTCCTGGTTCGCACGATCGCCATGCCAGCAGCCCGTTTCACCAGAGCACAAGACCCAGCCCTGCTTCATACCAATGAACACAGCAGCAAGGCCAGCCTTCACCCAGCTTCTGCATCAGGCGCTTCCAGGAGCTTCTGAAAAGGGAAGAAAGACAAGGTTAACAAAATTGTTTAAAGGGGTGTACGTGGCTAGAGTAATGGTGAAATGGATCGATGGTGGTAAAAAAATGTTGGCACTTATGGGGGGTATGTGGCTAAATCTGATGAGAGAAAAAAAAAAGGGTGTGTGGCATTATTTAATTGGGTGGGATATTAAAAATATGTTTATTTATTTAATGGAATTGGTGGGGTGTTGTGACATGATGGTGTTTAGGTAAATGATATTTATTTAACTAAGATTTATTTAAAATTTGATTTATTTCTAAACTATATTTACAAGAGATGATTAAGAAAATCTAAGGCCAAGGATTTATTTATGTACAATATACCTGTAAAAAGAGAACATAATTATTCAAAAATATCGACTTTATTTAATGAGAATCTAACTATGTGTTCTACCCAAAAAATTAACTAATATGTTCAAAAACCTATACATGGATATAATGAAAATTAAAATCAAATGCACATTATTTATAGACAAAGAATATCTAAAATTCACTATATGCATGAAGTTTAACACACAAATTATGTAGTTATCATGTGGCTAAGGATCTTTTGGAATAATCATTGTTTTTATGACGGGGAACTCAAATCTCAGATTCCTCAGAGCCACAAGGTCCTTGATTTACTTTAAGAGCATAACATATAGTAGATCCAGATAAGTGATAATAAGGGCGGCAATTGCAGCCTGATTGCTTGGTAGTGCCAGATGAGGTAGCTCAAACTTGCACTCAAAACTCATTAGCCAAAAGAAACATATATCATGGAATAAGTAGCATTTAAAGCAAGGAGCATGGATAAAGTATTCAATAGCAAACATAAGCTCATTCAGTTGTTTGTTTAAACCATGAGGATAAGTGGACTTGGCCAAATGAGGATTGGAGTTTAGGACAAGAGAAACCAATGATTGGAAGAATTGGATTGATCTGACTTGACGAAGATTAGGTGCAATGTGCTTGCCCTGTGTAATACCATCGATGTTTTTTTTTTTTTGAATTTGGAGATGTTCAAATTTTTATGGAGGTTTTGAAAATATTTGAATTTTTATGTGATTTTGAAAACATTTAAATTTTTATAAGGTTTTTCTTTTTTTAATATTTGAATTTTTATGAGGTTTTGAAAATATTTGAATTTTTATGAACTTTTGAAAATATTCATCTATTTTTGTGGTTGTTTTTGAAAAATATTCAATTTTATTTTTGGAATTTTGAGAACATTGGTATGTCATGGCGACACTAAGGTTATGACAACTAACTAGCATAGTTGTCAAAGCGGCAAAGCGACCAAAACTTTGGGCTCCTTGTGTCCTAAGCGCTTAGGCGCGCCTAAGCGGCTAGGGCTAAAGATAACGTCTAGTCTGGCTATTTTAAGAGTGACATCCTATATAAATAAAGATATATATGGAAATGCTCATAAAAAATTAAATAAAATAATTCATAATATATATTATGTTAAATCTAAAAAGATTCATAATATAAATAAAAAAAAGATATTACAATTATACAATCATACAAAAACTACACAAATATGACATTATAACACAATGTGAAAAAAATTGCCATTACAATAGTGCACCAAAATAAACATATGAAAAAAAAATACTTGAATAAATAAAAATATAAATGCAAGTACTAACCTGAAATTTGTTCCTTTATTCTTCTAAAATATAGAAATAAGAGTTGTGACAAATATAATACAACATCACATTAATATATCAGCAAGATTACCATCATAATGGATATCAAACATTGCCTAAAACAAATTAACATAACTAACCAAAAGGTCCAACATCAAACTATTAAATTCAATGTCCAAAAGTTCAAAGAACAAAATGTTCAACTCCAAATAAAAAGCATCTAAAGCTTAAAACCAAACATGGCATTTTGAAGAGTCATGCCACCATCATCATTACTATCACCCTCACTTCATCATCCTCATCACCACTTCATTATTTGATTCCGGAACATCATCATCATCTGTCTCTTCTTCTCACTCTATCTCATCTCATCCTCATCATCATTCCTTGTGCCTTGTGAAGTGCTCCCTCTTATTGGCATTTCCCCTCTTCTAGCTCTTTCTTTGGATGCTCCCATAGCCTCATCCACAATTGCCCAAGTGAGATAATCTCCCTCATGAACCAAATCTTCACCATGCTTTGTCATCCTGAGCTTCTCCAATCTAAGTCTTCCAACAAATGGGATCATATTTTTCTGGATGTTGTTTCTTTTTTTCTTGAAATCTTTCACGAAGATGTCGATTGTATTGGACATAGACCAAATCATTGAGTCTCTTGGCCTCTAACCTGTTTTTCTTCTTTATGAATCTAAATAGAACAAATATGATAAAAATAAGATTAAATGTTAACTTAAAAATGACTAACATTAAAATATAAAATAAAAATCAAATACTTACAAACTCAAATGTACTCCAATTATGTTCACATCCAGAAGAACTACAACAAAGTCCTAAAATTTTTAAAGCAAACATCTTCAACTCCAGTGTCTCCATACCAATTTGCATCCACCAATCACCTGTAATGAATTTAAAATATTAATAAAGAAGAGAGATAAAGATATATAAATTAGAAAAAATTAATTAAATTACTCACAGGAAGCCTCCTTTCATAAGCTCTACTTGCCATTGGCCTCCCAAACATGCCTCTTTGACATGAATACTCCATCATTTGATCTCCAATCTTATCTTGCATTTCTATTTGGCTCCATCTTTTCAGACATATCATAAAAGCATGTTCAAATTTCGCAACCAAAGATGCATCTTTGCTTCAAGCTTCATAATATAATTTTGGATTCAAGAAGAGCCAACTTCATGTAGAGGCCGATTCATTTGATCTTTCCAACGGAGGTCGACAATTTTCAAAATAGGTTGGTATTTGCTTTCTTTAGAATTGAAATTTTGAATTATTTGTGTAATGACCCAACCTCTCGGACCCTCGCCAAGGGCCCCGAAGTTCGCGTCGCCACCCACGGATCCAAAGACCCAGAAGGGTTAGAAGAAATAGTCTAGTGAGATTGTACTGACTATAACAATCTGTACAATATACAAAGGTCTGTACAACGTGTCCCAAGCAAAAGCACAGGTACAAGAAGAAAGGTGCAATCCTTAAGGGGCATACCCCGAGAACTTGCAAAGCACAACTCTCAGCTCACTCGGGTACAAGAGCTCACAACACTCGCTCTTACTGCTGCTGACAACACATGGCGCCACAGCCGCCCCCGCAATCCGTCCGACACCGAGCTCCTGCGACGACGAGCCCCTACCTGAAGGAAGTAGGTGGGGGGGGGGGTGAGCCTCGCGAACAAGGCCCAGTAGGGATTACTAGTCCCTCACCGGCCAGAGCACCAGGAACTCCGAAAATAGGAAAACTACACTGGAAAGCTGTAAAGCGAGTAACACCTACAACATGGTACTACTAAGCAGTGGAATAGAATAAAGCAATGCCACAACCACCAACCAAGGTCGTGACACACACACGACTCCCGCAAAAAACCAACGGAGTCGGGCACAGAGCGGAAGCCCTCGGCACACCTGTTGAGACCACGGAACAACAAGTGAGAACGACGTCTCACCTCAAGCATGGCCACCTCAGACATCCACAAGGTCAAGGGCCCACAAGTAGAACCACCCTGGACCTGGACACACCACTAGGTCGGGAAACCACACTCGCCGGTGCCACCACGGATTGGCACCCAAGAAGGGACTACAGAACCGAGAGAACACCGAGCGAAAACCACTAGAAGCATAGGTCCGCACAAGGCCAGACCAACGATGCCCACGGGAACTAGGCACGGCCAGGCTATAACCGCCGTGCAAGCTAGGGCAACGGATAACACTTAGAAACGTCGTGAGGAAGCGTCGTCACAACAATAGCAACCAAGTCACCGCCGCTAGCAGCCAAGAGGGGGGCACGCCGTCCACACGCTCTGCTCGCTAGCCTAGCTCCTGCCTCCACCCCCGCGGAAGGGTGAGACAGAGCCGCCACAGAAGCACACCAACGCACGTAACACCGCAGCCTGGCCAAGCTGCAGCCTCATGCCTGACCTCCCTACGTGGCTCTGGAACCAACGTAGAGCGAGGCAGTTAGACAAAGGACTGGCTAGCCTGCACCGGGTAGAACTCCGGCCGTCCTCGGTGTCCCAGGCCTAGCCAAGAGAGCTCTACAAACGACTCAGCACTGCTGTCCAAACCACCGTTTTCCCCTCAGCTCCAGAGTGCCACACTAGGCTGTCGACTCGAGCACGCTCGTCGCCTCGATACCTCCCTCAGAGGCGCCCGAGGATGGGTCCTAGGTAATGGTAACAACCTCTCAGATCGGGGACAAGCCCTCAGGTGCGAGCACGGGCGAACAGGCAGGGCAGCACAAAAAAACCACGCGAACTGCTGGCTGTAAACACGACAAGCCCAGCAAGCAAGAGGCATGCACGGACCCTCAAGAGGCCGTCGGCCAACCAAACATGTACGGAAAGCGGAGCCTCGGAACACCACCCGCCAGCACGGGAACCCGTCACTCTGTTAATAATCGATTGACCGCTAGTCAATCGATTATTAGCTAGATGTGACCCTTCTAGCACCACTGCCAGGACACGGCCACGAAGGTGTCACCTTCGGTCGTTGAACGTAGGGAGGTAACCTGTCGCGTTCCCTACTAGAAGGTCCTAAGGGCAAAGCCTACCTTGGGGCACACGCCAACACACAACCGGCCCACAGAAGCACCCGAGACAACACAGGTACTGTCACGACCCCCAAAGCCGTCGCGACGCCATTGCGACAGGGAAGGGCACCACGACAGCCACCCTGTTGTGACGGGGCAACGCGTCACGACAGCAACCCTGTCGCAATCGGATAGCGCGTCGTGACTGCCAAACGTGTCGCGATAAGGTCGCGCCCAATCGGGCTGACGCGTCTCCTGATGTCGCGACGCGCCGAGCCGTCGCGACATCAGCAGAGAGGCAGATCGACGGGATCCTCAATCCCGGGGCTTCCCACGAGCTACAAACATTCCACACGGGGGAGGGGAGCATGGGGAAAGCTATCTAAACTAATTAGAAAGCACGAAGAGCTCCCGATCCGCCCGGATCGAGAAGAGTTCAAGCAATCCCTACCGATTATGAAGGATGAACCCCAAAGAGGGCCTTCACGACGGCACGACACCTCCTCCTCGCTCCACGACGCCGCTCCGCCGCTCCGCCACGAGCCCGCCGGCGCCACCACACCCCGATCGCCGGAGGGGAACCTCCCCATCGCCGGAGAAGAGGGGAAAGGGAAGAAGAGGAGAGAAGAGGGAAAAGGGGGAAAAGGGTAGCCGGCCAAGGCTTTTAGCCTTCGGCACCCAAGACGCGATGGACCGCCCCGTCGTGTTAAGGACCTTAATGCGACGGGTCAACGGGACGCGACCAGAACGCGCCCCCTAGGGACACCGCAACCACCCGACAGGTCGTACTGGCACACCTGCCACCCTGAGAGGCGTTAGACGATCGAACAACGGAACACGAAAAATGCTGTTGGGACCCGTTGACCGGTCGCGACAAGAACGCGACAGGCAAGCCGGGCGCGACAAGAACGCGACGCACACCCGCGTCGCGACAAGATGACTGTCGCATCGGACACCCACGATGCGACACTAACATGTCGCCCAGCCTGGACGCGTTAGTGGCCAGTCATCCAGGACACCGAACGAAAAGCCGGGAAGCCGGGTCTTACATTCTACCCCCCTTAAAATAATTTCATCCTTAAAATTGGGGCAAGCCTAAAAGATACTGAGGCACGAAACAAAACACAGGGAGTAAACGTAGGACCAATGCGATTGAGCCACTAAGACACGACTTCCTCGTGGCAACAACCACACCGCCAAACGCGCGCGGGCACACGAAGCCGAAAAACCAACGGCTCCCACAACGGGCTCCATAACACGGGTGGAGCACCAAGCCGAAAACCAGTAGCTCACTCCAGGCACACGTGGGGCATCCAACTGGGACGACAACCCCACAAGTGTCGAGCGACGCCAAATCCAGCTTGAATAGCAGAAAACGCGCACGGATGCAGCCACCAACAGACCCCGCTGTTGGGACCAGCTGACCAGCAACTCACTCTGTTGCCAGCAAAACCCGACAGAGGACGCAGTTGCCAATAGAAACATGAGAAACACCTGAGAACCAACCACAAGTCTCAGGGGAGCGACCTCACGCTACTAGCAGCAGCTAGTACAAGTCACCAGCCCAACCGAGAGGCCACGCGAGTGACGAGAACTAGAGCACATCATGCTCACGGAGGATCCGCAACACACGGAACAATGTCCATTATCACCACTAGGTCTCACCTAGACTTTCCTCGCAGTCCAACAGGACAGCAACGCACGCGGAGAAACCTCAACACGCAAAAACGGTATCCACTGTCACCACTAGGTCTTGCCTAGACCGTCCTTGTGGTCCGACAAGGACACCAAACGCACGCGGAGCCACAAAAATTGGGAGTTATGCACTCCACAACGTGGCACACCACGACGGAAGCACGGAAGACCTCTGAGGTTAAGCCGAAGCCAGACACCTCATAACGTCAGCAAACCATGTGGTCAAGTACTAGCAAGCCAATAAGCCTCACTGTCACCAGACGAACCGACAGGAGACTCCGCCTTCGGCTTCCAGACTCACCAACACCACACACAATGGAGAACCAACGAGGAATTGGCAGCACACCCGCCACGCGCACACAGGGCTCAGTGCGGGTACCAACGTGCCAACCACCAGAAAGACGCACAACCACACAGGAACCAAAACAAATGCAGAGGTTGAGAACAACACGTTGACCTCGGAGGGACCTAGACCGAAGTAGGGTACCACAACTGAACACACTCATTCCCAAAGAGAGAGGGAAAACCAAGACACATGCTACGACCAAAGCCTGGCGTACCACCGATAGGGCTACCTAGACAAGGCAAAGCAGCCACCCCACAGTGGCAATGGTACAACCACAAGACTCAGGCTAGCACATGTGTCCCAGAGGCGGAAAGCCCAACACCTCCAACACCAAGAGAAGTCGTGAAACGACACATAAATCTTACGAACAAGCACACGGCACAACACATGGTGCTATTACAAGCACCGGGAGCCACCTAAGGTACAACACAATGCACCAAGGTTGCAGACGGCACAAAACCAAAACACTCGAGCACGAGCACACAGTGCTACCACAAGCACCAAAACTAAGCAAAGTGCAGCGCAAGTGCACCAGCGGCCGAAACAACACGGGCTAACGGGAAGGACTCTCCACAAGAGACCCGCCAAAAGCCAGACGCAAAGGACCGCAAGCCTGAAAGGGCACAATAGGCCACGCCGGCCCCAGCCCTTGAGGCACAAATGCAAAGCATCGAAAAACGCTCAAGGTGCAGCACACACAACCGCACTAACAACCCGGACAACATAGGACCCACCGAGGGGGACTCTCCCCAGAGACCCACAAGAGAAGCGCACGAAAATCGACAACATTAAGAGGACAACAACCACGTCGGCTCCAAAACGCACACCAAAACACGGAGCTCTGACTCTGCCACACGGGGAGCGAAAACCGCATCAACTCCCTGGCGCGCAAGAGTAAGAAGCACCACCTCTATCGCAATCGATAGAGAGGCCAAACACAAAAAACGACACTAAAAGCCTCCATGACACAAGCGAGGCACACACCGAAATAACACTTGCACGAGCAAGCAAGCAAGAAATGCACAGCGGAACAATGCTCACGCAAGCAACCCAACAAGAAAATGATACTACCTCGCACTAAACCAACAGGGACCCAATGCCCCAAGTTGTTCAGGCAGGTAGCAAGAAACCATCACAACGACAAACGACACGAACAGGTCCACCGACCCACGGTGCCACAAGGAAACGTCGGTACGAGGGGAGCAACCAGCTCAACCCAAAAACAACTCAAGGGAGGATGACTCCACCAGAAGGTTGCAACGATGCACACCCTGGCAACACAACACCACAGTGGAGGATCGCCGCCTCGAGCAACCAATAGAAAGTAGAGGAAGGAGACACACACAATGAGTCTCTTCCACACGCAAGAGGAAAATCCACAACGCAAGACTGACACTTCCATAGAAGCACAGCCAGCCAAAACACCACTACACTCACCAGACCACCATTTGGGGGAGCACGCAGGGCGAGAGAGAGCGAAGCAAACCACCCGACCAGGGGATGCACGAAGTCCACAAGCCCTCGAGAAACTCGAAAACAAACAACGAGACAACCTGGCCAACGCAGCAACCAGACGCACAACCAAGGGCACCACACCTTGACCGGAAACGCCTAAGCAGATTGTAACACAGACAGTCCAACCGGAAACAACGGAAGCTCATCTCTACACAAAGTCAGAGAGCGGCGACAACCAAAACCACACGAAGCAGCTTTGGGGAGAACCTCCACCAAAAGCACCAAGAGCCGTCCTGGGAGAACATCACCAGAATGCAACCCAACAAACGGCACACTTCGAACCACAGGGGCAATACAACGGTGGCCCGAAACGAACACAGAGCACTCCTGAGAAGAACCTCCAGCAGAAACGACAAAGGATGATCCTGGGAAGAACCTTCAACAGAACGCACAACCCAAACGACCAAACAACACGAACCATTAGAGAGAACACTACAGCAAGTAGAAGCAACGCAAGAAGGTCCTGGGAGAACCTCCACCAGAACCACCAAAGCACCGTTCTGGGAAAATTCACCAGAATGTACCAGCCAAACCAACAACACACCTCAGACCCTGAGGTAGCACAGCAACAGACAGAAACGAGCGTGGAACAGTCCTGAGAGAAACCCTCACCAGGACAATAGCAAGCGGTCCTGGGAAACCTCGCCAGAACACAGGGCAACCAAGCAAAGCACCTCAACCCAGAGGGCAACGCAACAGCAACCAGAAACGAGAACAACACAGTTCTGAGGAAACCTCACGTCCACCAGAACCAATAGAGAAAGACTTCGAGAGCACCTCAGAGCTCACAACCAGCTAGCACGAGGCCGACAACAACCATAGGCAAGTGTCGCAGCGCTCAACCAGCGATGCAACACGGCACACCGCAACACCTACTTAGCCCAAGCAACAACGCGACCAAGCAGAGCACAGTGCACAACAGCGCACAAACAGAGACCACACACAAAACCAACACATCACACACCCCAACAACAAGGGACAGCCAACAAGGCAAAGACACTTCGACCGGTTCCACAGGCAACAACCCTACACGGTGAAGGCCACACCACACGCAGCTCTCTCAGCCGCAGGACACACACACACCCAAATGCACCGAAGACGACCAGGAGCACTGCACCTAGACTTGCTTGCAATCATCCTCCATACGGGAAAGACCATTGCCAACGAGTCCAGCGCCAACTACGCCACCACGACACAAACCCAACGAGCGACCTCACTCGCCATGCAAGCAACTCAGAAACTGCAACCCACTGCAGCATGCACACGAATCTTGCAGGGAAGCCGTGCACCTGCAAAACAGTTGAAAGCACAAGCCTAACACTAGTCGGACGGTGTCAGCAGCGTACTAGTACCTTTCTTTGGGACAGCTATAGTTATTACTTCCTTACAAATCTCAATAGACTCCCGCTCTGATACCAACTGTAATGACCCGACCTCCCGGACCCCCGCCAGAGGCCCTGAAGTTCGCGTCACCACCCACGGATCCGAAGACCCGGAAGGGTTAGAAGAAATAGTCTAGTGAGATATGTACTGAATTCGAATAACTATAACAATCTGTATAATATACAAAGGTCTGTACAACGTGTCCCAAGCAAAAGCACAGGTACAAGAAGAAAGGTGCAATCCTTAAGGGGCATACCCCGAGAACTTGCAAAGCACAACTCTCAGCTCACTCGGGTACAAGATCTCACAACACTCGCTCTCACTGCTGCTGACAACACATGGCGCCACAGCCGCCTCCGCAACCACCGAGCTCCTGCGATGACGAGCCCCTAGCTGAAGGAAGTAGGGGGGCGGGTGAGCCTCGCGAACAAGGCCCAGTAGGGATTACCAGTCCCTCACCGGCCAGAGTGTTGCCCAGTTGACGAGCCCAGAGGGGGGGGGGTGAATGGGTCTTTTTCAAAATTATATTTGATTAGTACCTGTACTTAAAACATTCATATAAAGATGTTCTTCTATGAAGGTTAGTATAAAGACAAACACAATAAGCAATCACACAACACAAGGAAATTATCCTGGTTCAGACCTCCTCTCCTTAGGAGTCTACGTCCAGTCCCTGAGCAACAACTCAGGATTCCACTAACTAGGGTACAGTCCCCCTATGGACAAACAACACCCAGCTCAGCTGGTCTTCCTTCACATGAAGGGAACTACAACACCCTGGATCCCTCACCAGGTCTTCCTTCAAACAGAAGGGAACACAACACCTGGCTCCCCACCAGGTTTTCCTTCACAACAGAAGGGAACTACAACACAAAAATAATAAGCAGGAATTCAAGCCCCTAGATCAAGCTTTATCAAGTCAAGATCTGAAGCTACTAGCACTGAGAGCAAATAATCTAAACAAGGCACTCTCTCAGAACTACACTGGCTCTCTTAGGATTTCTATTACAGCACAGAGAGCAAAGAGCTAAAGACACACTAGAATTGAATTCTTGGCTCTCGGATTCTTTCAAAAGATTTGCAATGCTTGTAGTATTCGATGGTAAGTCTCACTTCTGTATGTTTTTCTTCTGGAGCTGCTATCTTGTATTTATATCTCCAATTTGAAATGTAGTCGTTGAAGTAACCGTTGTCTCTTAGTTTGGTAGACGTTAGACTACTTGACACTTGGAAGCTTCTAGTCAACGATCTTTTATCCATTTGAGCACGCAAAGAGATAGGATCTTCTGGCGTCTATATGGTCAAACGTTGTATGACAAAATGTCTTTAGGGGCCCTGCATACATTAAATGCTAGAACAGTAGACAGCTAGACTGTCTCTTGATGTCAGAAAATGTTGATGTGAATATTCACCAAATAGTAATGCCAAATAGCTTGTTCTAAAAAATGTTAACAGAGTATGCATGATAATGAAAAGATATCATCTGCATGCATGTAGAGATGTGTTCTGTCTCATTAAATGCACAGCAGTCAGACAAATATGTGAAGACTTTGACTATTCAACGCTTTCAGAAATAAGATAAATATCAAGTCGATATAAAACATAAAGACGATGCCTATATGACTTATGAAATCGTTATGATCAAGTGTTTACTGAAGAAATCATTATGAGCACTTAACAAGTCGTTATAGAAAGCAAATCGTTGCATTCATTTAAGGAATCGTTATGAATACTGAAGAAATCGTTAGAGAAAACAAATCGTTGTATTCATTAAAGGAATCATTATGAATACTGAAGAAATCATTATAGAAAACAAATCATTGTATTCATAAAGGAATCGTTATGAATACTGAAGAAATCGTTATAGAAACAAATCGTTGCGCGAAGCAAATCGTTATGAGCGCTAAAGAAATCGTTGCGCGAAGCAAAATCGTTGCGATGAGCAAATCGTTATGACGTCTTAAGAAATCGTTGTGATGACTTAAGGAATCGTTACGATGAGCAAATCGTTACGATGTCTTAAGAAATCGTTGTGATGACTTAAGGAATCGTTATGACGAGCAAATCGTTACGACGTCTTAAGAATCGTTGTGATGACTTAAGGAATCGTTACGATGAGCAAATTGTTACGACATCTTAAGAAATCGTTGTGATGACTTAAGGAATCGTTACGACGAGTAAATCGTTTATGACGTCTTAAGAAATCATTGTGATGACTTAAGGAATCGTTACGACGAGCAAATCATTTATGCCATAAAGGAAATCGTTGTGATTCTCAACAGAAATCGATGTGGACTTAGAGAAATATCATCTTGAAATAATTAATGCTTCAGAAAGATAATACTTACCAATATTGGCTTGTTTGTCCTTGGTGTATTTCTTGTACTTAGACTTCATAGAATATGTGTTAGAGAACTTTTGATAGGGTTTGTTAATCACCAAAATAAATGAGTAATTAATTAAGATTATATGGAGATAGACTGATCATCACAGAGTAACAGGAACTCCGAAAATAGGAAAACTACACTAGAAAGCTGTAAAGTGAGTAACACCTACATCATGGTACTACTAAGTAGCGGAACAAAATAAAGCAACGCCACAACCACCAACCAAGGCCGTGACACACACACGACTCCCACAAAAACCAACGGAGTCAGGCACAGAGCGGAAGCAACCCTCGGCACACCTGCCGAGACCACGGAACAACCAAGTGAGAACGATGTCTCACCTCAAGCACGGACACCTCACACCTCCACAAGGTCGAGGGCCCACAAGTAGAACCACCCCGGACCCTGGACACACCACCAGGTCGGGAAACCACACTCGCTGGTGCCACCACGGACTGGCACCCAAGAACGGGACTACGTGTGACGGACCACACCGTTCAAACCCGTTAACCTGATAACGAGCTTGATACGGCTCCGTCTCCCGCGATCGGGCCGAAGCCTCGCAAGGGATACCATTCACAAATGTCTGTAGAAATATAAAGAAACAACTGAACAGAAGTAAACATTTCATTCCACAAATAATTACAGAGATTACATAGCCGTTTCTCGACTAGAACCAAAACTAGTACAAAGGAAACCTGGGGCATACCCCGAGGCATACAAGCCAGGAAATTTACACTGCTGGAGGTGGCACAGACCCTGCTCCGCTACGGTGCGGCTCGGAACTAGAAGAAGGACGAGAAATCTCCTGCTCTCCCTCACCTGAAGGGGTAGGGTAGGGGGGTGAGCCTCACAAGTCACTGGCTCAGTAGGGACACTCCCCCAGAAACCGAGCAAACTAACACACAAGGAATTAAAGCAGGAGCTACTCTAGCAATATATATATAAGCCATTAAATAGGTTATTAAAGCTGTAAACGTACTTACCACTAGCCAATCTCAACAAAACAACTATAATAAATAAACGGAAGACCCAAGCAGTGTACGAGCTAAAGTAGGTAAATGCCAAACTCGGGCCACGTAGCTGGCTCGCGACACCAACAACCGACCCGGACAAGCACACGGTCTACCTCTCAGTCTCGCAGCCACGGACGAAAGGTCCAGCTGCTGCTCCACTAAAACAACAAGAACTGTGGAGACCAACTAAACCACCACACCTACGGTCACACACCCCGTAGGCCCATGCCTGGCATCCTTAGGGACTCTGGCCTAAGCTCCCTAAAGTGAGGCACTGGAATAGGACTAGCGGGTCCAGTACGTCTACTGGTGTCCGATCCCCCAACTAAGAGCGCGCTACAAGTGAAACAAACAACTCAGAAGTCACTGTCCCCTGTCGTCTTTCCCTCAGCCGACGACAACTCTCCTCAGGAGTGAGGGTGTCCAGAAGATGGCAAGACCCTGACGGTTACCATTGTACCGGGACAAACCCCGAGCACACCCACGTGCCTAGCTCACCTCGGAACCTAGGGCTCCCAACGGAAGAGGTAACCACGGAAGGCGTAACACTACTTGCCACGCACACAGAAACACGGCACGTCACGAAAACCACAAGTGAGTCTCTAAGCTACTCACACACTTTACCATGTGAGCCACACGCTCATCACGTGAGCAGTATTCTCAAGCGTACATTGATGACCCAGCATAATTACACACATTTCCAAACACAACGGTAATCTCCTACGATACAAAAGAATGCATAAACATGCATAAATATTGCCAACATATGCACATTTGCTGCGTTCGGCTGTTAACGTGACAGGTCGCATGGTCGCCTTCAGGTCGCGACATATCGCGCCGACACGTTCAGAACGCGACAGGCATGACCGTCGCCTTAGCAGGTGAAAACGCTATCTGAACCCCTTCGCCAGAAACCTAGAAACCTCCTGTTACACCCAGTTCTGGTTCATTTTACATGCTCTTTGTGATACCCTAACATGGTATCTAATATCAGAAAGCAGTAAAACACCCCAAACAACCACACATACACGAATTCCACAAAAAACAACGGGTGGAATCTCCTTACCTACTATGAAAAACCTTAAACTGACGATAAACTGGGGTTCCTCCCGCTCCACATGCGATCTTCGTGGTGAGAACACGACAAATCGATGTTCAAAAGTCGAAGTCGACCTCAAACCCTCGCACAGCACCTCCCCTGGCCGAGCTGAGCTTATGAGAGCTCGGTTCTGTCAGGGTTTATTAAATCCACAGCGGTTCGAAACGCGACATGAAGTCCGACCACGACCAGGTCGCGACGTACCTGGGCGTCGCGATCCCCTTCGACGACCAGCCCAGCACTGACACGTGGCGCACATGCCCACGATCAACTAAAACAGCGGTTACCCTAACGCGATGTCCCTGAGTGTCACATTCAGGTCGCGACATACCCCTCCGTCGCGTTAAGAACAGAACACAGACTGACTGATTGGGCTGAAAACAGCCAGTCCGTGATGCACAAAAACCCTACGTAAATTCCTGCTACACTTTACATAGGCCACACACTGGCCCTCACAACACATTGAAAATCGATCCGATAGCCGATACGCTACATTACTATCACCTAAAAGAAATTTCGTCCTCGAAATTAAAATAGAACTCAACCACAAGAATTTCAAATTAAACAGATAGGTACTATCACTTAAATGAAATTTAAAAGCTTACTCAACAAGTATGGATAGTCTTCATCATTCTTCTGCTAATTCCCATGTATCTTCACCACCTTGTCTGTTTTCTCATCTGATCTTTACCAAATCATGTTCTTATTTCTGAGCTTTTGTGTTCTGCGGCCTGTAATCTGGATTGGATATTCTGGCATAGTCATATCTGGCTTCACTTGCTCTCTTTGATAGTAATTACTTGGGACGGATCCTTAATATACTTTCGGAGCATAGAAACAGGAATACATTATGAACATTCGCAAAGTCTGTCAGCAAGTCCAATCTATAAGCAGTTTCTCCTATTCTTTCAATAATTTGGAATAGACCAACATATCGGGGGCTTAATTTACTCCGCTTGCTGAACTGAGTATACCTTTAATTGGAGAAACTCTTAAAAACACATAATCTCCCACTTCAAATTGTAATGGCCTGCGTCTAACATCTGCATAACTTTTCTATCGACTTTGTGCTGCTTGAAGCTTTTCTTTAATAAGTTTCACTGTATCTGCACTTTGTCTAACAATTCTGGACCCAAAATCTGTTTCTCACCGACCTCATGCCAATTCAAGGGGTTTGCACGGTCTTTGGCCATAAAGTGCTTCATAAGGTGCCATCCCGATGCTTGCTTGATAGCTGTTATTGTAAGCAAATTCTACCATACTTAAATGTCATTCCCAAATACTACCCCAAACTAGGCAACAATCTCTCAGCATATCTTCTATGGTCTGGATGGTCCTCTCTGTCTGTCCATCTGTCTGCGGATGATATGCTGAACTGAATCTCAACTCTGTGCCTATTACCCTTTGTAAACTCCTCCAAAATCCAGAGTAAATCTTGGGTCTCGATCTGAGACAATAGTGACTGGAATTCCATGTAACGGTACTATTCTTTCAACGTACAACTTTGCTAGTCTATCAACTGGCCATGACATACTAACTGGCAACAATTGCAAATTTTGTTAATCTGTCGCAAAATTACCCAATGGCATTATGACCTGCTGACTGGGTAACCCAACTATAAAATCCATAGCTATATCATCCCATTTCCACTGTGGAATAGGCAACGGCTGCAACAAACCTCCTGGTCTCTGATGCTCTGTTTACCTGCTGACAAATGGCACACCTTGCTATGAATTCTGCTATTTCTCGTTTCATATTTGGCCACCAAAGATAACGTTTTAGATCTTGATACATCTTAGTACTGCCCGGATGGATAGTATATCTTGACCTATGGGCTTCTTCTAACACTTTCTGTTAATTTCTGCTTCAGCTGGGACATACACTCGTCCCTTCAGCCTGAAAACATTATCATGACCCAAGGTCACTTCATCATTCTGAGAATATCTGCCAACTTGTCATCTGTTCTTTGAGCTTCCACTATTTGCCAATACAAAGAAGGTTCAATGTACTGCTTGCTAACACTGCTCTTCGCTGACTGTTGGGTACATACAGTGAATCTCTGCCACATCTTTAAATGTTTTCATTCTCTGATCATAAGTTGATTCATAACAGCTTTTCTACTCAATGCATCAGCTACACATTAGCTTTCCCTGGATGATATTCCAGACTGAAATCATAATCTTTCAGATATTTCATCCATCCGCGCTGCCTCAGGTTCAAATCTTTTTGCGAGAAAATGTACTTTAGGCTCTTATGATCAGTGAATATCTCAAACCTTTCTCCATATAAATAATGCCGCCAAATCTTCAAAGCAAATACCACTGCTGCTAGCTCCAAATCATGAGTCGGGTAATTCTCTTCATGCTTCTTTAATTGCCTGGATGCATAAGCAACAACTTTACCATGTTGCATCAAACACAGCTCCTAATCCTTTTCTGGATGCATCTGTATACAACACATAACCACCTTTGCCTGATATGGAATCACCAATATCGGTGCTGAAGTGAGCCTCTTCCTTAATTCTGCAAACTGCGCTTGCACTCAGAAGACCATACAAAAGGAACTCCCTTCCTAATCAATTTAGTCATGGAGCTGCTATCTTGGAAAAGTCTTGAATAAACCTTCTATAATAGCCTGCTAGCCCCAAAAAGCTTCTAATCTCTGACACTATTTTGGCTCCTCCATCTCAATACTGCTTCTACCTTTGGGGTCCACCGCAACTCCTTCACCAGAAATACATGCCCCAAAAATTGAATCTCTTTCAGCCAAAATTCACATTTGCTGAACTGGGCATATAATTGATGTTCTCTTAATATCTACAATGTAATCCTCAAATGTTCTGCATGCTCCTCCTCCGATGATGAATATACTAAAATATCATCATAAACACAACAATAAACTGATCCAGATACGGATGAAATATTTATTCATCAAATTCATAAAGCTACTGGCGCATTAGTCAATCCAAATGGCATGACTACAAACTCATAATGCCCATATCTGGTCCTGAAAGCTGACTTCTCAATATCCTCTTCTTTAATTCTCACTGATGATACCCTAATTCTAAATCAATCTTGGAGAATACCTTAGCTGACTGGAGCTGATCAAACAAATCATCTATTCTTGGGAGTGGATACTTATTCTTAATAGTAACTTTATTCAATTGCCGGTAATCTAGGCACATCCTCATACTACCATCTTTCTTTCTACAAACAACACTGGTGCACCCCACGGGGTGAATGACTTGGCCTGTAAACCCTTCTAAACAATTCTGTAATTGCTTCTTTAACTCTTTCAATTTGCTGGTGCCATTCTATACGGTGCCTTGGAAATCGTATGCTACCCGGTGCAACTCAATAATAAATCCACTTCTCTACATGGTGCTAATCCTGGTAATCTTCTGGGAATACATCTACAAACTCTCTAACCACTGGCACAGATTTACTGACTTATCAGACTCACAGATGCAAGATATGCTACACACCCATCATTAATCACCTTCTAGCTCTAAAGGCAGAGATAATAAACTTAGAAGAATAGAAGGGATACCTTGAAATTCAAAAGCTACCCCGTCTGGTCCACAAACTGACTCTCTTCTTTCTACAGTCTACTAAGCACCATATGCCTCTAACCAGTCCATTCCCAGAATCAAATCATACTCTTTCAAAGCCAGAGCATACAACTGTGCCGGTAATCGGTTTCCACAAACCATTATAGGAACTTCATCTAAATAACTAGAAATAAGCATGTATCACCAGAAGGAACTCAACACAACTAACTCATACTGCTTCTCCTCTAAAGATGAGCCATACCATCCAAAAATCTTCGGAAATAAAGGAATGAGAGGCCCCGGATCAATTAATATTCTAGCTGAGAAATCAAAGATTGGAAGTATACCTTCAATGAGATTTGATGCCTCTGCCTGCGCCCTGGTGATGCCATCACTCGACCTCGACCTCCTCTCTGAAAAGGTACTCCTCTACCTCTATCTGCTAGCGGCTGATATGTCTGTTGCTGCTGCTGTGTTCCTCCAAAAACCAGAACCTCGAGATGGACAATCTCTAGCATAATGTCCTGGCTGTCCACAAGAGTAACACCTGACCTCCCGAATGGCTGACCTACTGTACTCTGCGGAGACTCTTCTGGAACCGGTGGCCCTATAGCCACGACCCTGCTGAAAACCCTGCTGCCTGCCACTGCCTCGATCTCCTTGGAAAAATTCTTAATCTGCTTACCCCACTTCGAAATACCTGACGACGATGCTCCAGAAGGTGCCTTCCCTTTACTCACCCCTGTGACTGCTGGAGGAGACGAAAACTACCAGAACCACTCACTTGGGACTGACTCTGCCTAAACTGCAAAGCCTCTCCAACACAGCTGCCCTCTGAGCTACCTCCTCTACAGTTCTGCACATAAGTGGAGCTACTGCTCTTGCAATTCTGGTCTCAACCCTCTAATAAAATACTCTACCATCATCGTATTATCAGTTACCACATAAGGAGCATACCTGCTCAATGCCATGAACCTCATCTGATACTCTAACACTGATAACTTCTCTTGCTGTACAGTTCGAAATTGCTCTCTTTTTGCTTGCTGAATCTGCAATGGGAAGATGTATCATTGAAAGTTGCTAAAAATTCTACCCAAGTGATCTGATCCTCTGTTCTTCCAGCATATGCAGTCTGCAACTTAAGCCTCCACCATTCCTGAGAAAATCCCCTCAACTGATAAGTAGCTGAAATAACCTTATCCTCTGAAGAACATCTCATAATCACGAAAACTCTCTCGATCTCATGGATCCAATGCTCAGCGGTATCTGGGTTAGGGCCACCTGAGTAAGGAGGGGGCTGTAACCTCAGAAATCTCTCCACCAAAGCTGTGGTCTCCTCTGCCGCAGCCGGCCTCGCTGGAACTACAGGAACCACAGCACCACATTGGTACCCTCAACTCCTACTGGTGGTACAACTGGTGCTGCTGGCACTGCCTCTTCCATAATTGGCACTGCTGTCTGTACGGGTGCTGGCTGATCCATCTAGTGCGGATTTTTGTAAGACTCTCCCATATCCGTTCTATCATTCTCTGAGTATTATCCTCCTGATCATCACCCACCTCCCCAATCTCTCCGATCAGCCATCTCAGGTTCTGCGCAAATAATTTCCAACACACAACGTAACATAAATCAACATAAAACCCAGGGTCATTTCCAACAGTGGGTTATAGTAGAGAATAGGCTATATAACTTCCTTGTTCCATTACATTTATACGGACTATGCTCTGATACCAACTGTGACAGACCACACCGTTCAAACCGTTAACCTGATAACGAGCTTGATACGGCTCCGTCTCCCGCGATCGGGCCGAAGCCTCGTAAGGATACCATTCACAAATGTCCATAGAAATATAAAGAAACAGCTGAAAGAAGTAAACATTTCATTCCCACAATAATTACAGAGATTACATAGCCGTTTCTCGACTAGAACCAAAACTAGTACAAAGGAAACCTGGGGCATACCCCGAGGCGTACAAGCCAGGAAATTTACACTACTGGAGGTGGCGCAGACCCTGCTCCGCTACGGTGCGGCTCGGAACTAGAAGAAGGACAGAAATCTCCTGCTCTCCCTCACCTGAAAGGGTAGGGTAGGGGGTGAGCCTCACAAGTCACTGGCTCAGTAGGGACACTCCCCCAGAAACCGAGCAAACTAACACACAAGGAATTAAAGCAGGAGCTACTCTAGCCATATATATATAAGCCATTAAATAGGTTATAAAGCTGTAAATGTACTTCCACTAGCCAATCTCAACAAAATAGCTATAATAATAAACGGAAGACCCAAGCAGGTGTCGAGCTAAAGTAGGTAAACGCCAACTCGGGCCACGTAGCCTGGCTCGCGACACAACAACCGACCTGGACAAGCACACCGTCTACCTCTCAGTCTCGCAGCCACGGACGAAAGGTCCAGCTGCTGCTCCACTAAAACAACAAGAACTGTGGACCAACTAAACTACCACACCTACGGTCACACACCGTAGGCCCATGCCTGGCATCCTTAGGGACTCTGGCCTAAGCTCCCTAAAGTGAGGCACTGGAACAAGACTAGCTGGGGTCCAGTACGTCTACTGGTGTCCGATCCCCCAACTAAGAGCACGCTACAAGTGACTAAACAACAACTCAGAAGTCACTATCCCCTGTCGTCTTTCCCTCAGCCGGACGACAACTCTCCTCAGGAGTGAGGGTGTCCAGGAAGACGGCAAGACCCTGACGGTACCACTGTACCGGGACAAACCCCGAGCACACCCACGTGCCTGGCTCACCTCAGAACCTGGGCTCCTAATTGAAGAGGTAACCACGGAAGGGTAACACTACTTGCCACGCACACAAAAAACGCGTGATAACTATACAATTTTTTAGGTTAAATTTCATACATATAGTTAACTTTAGACCGTCTGTGTCCATAAATAATGTGCATTTTGATGGTAATTTTCATTTCATCTGTAAATAATATTTTTTTGAACATATTAGTTTGTTAGATTTTCATTTAAATAAGCCATTTCTTTTATTCACTTTGAAAAATAAAGTCATTTGTAAATAAATATTGTTACATAATAGTCTTGTAAATATCTTTAGTGGTAAATAATAGGGATAAATAAATAAATAAAATTTTAAACCCCACCCCATCCCATTAAAAAATTTTAAAACTCCACCCAACACCATAATGACACATACCCCACCCCTTTAAGATCCATTGTGCCACATACCCCCACTTAACTTTTTTGACCCTATCTCGCCACCAGATGCTGCTGGAAGCAGCTAGAAGGGCGGCTGGTGCTTGGCGGTGCTGTGCAAGGGAGGGCATGGCGATTTGAGCCCAGGCGGGAAGAAGGTGAGCAGGCGCAGGGGCGACGGTGCTGATGGCTGAGGTGACGGCTGGGCAAGCTGGGGTGTGCTGGCGTGATGGGAGCTGGTCGCGGCCAGATCTGGGCCAGGCGCCGTGCGGTGTGGAGCAATGGTGTGTGCAGATGGAGGGTTGGCGGTGCGGCTGGCGTGATGGTGTGCAGGCGCCAGGCGGTGTGATGCAGGCTGCTGGGCTCGTGCAGGGCTGAACCAGCTGAGGAGGGCTAGCGATGGTGGTGCTGTGCAGGCGGTGCGGTGAGGAAGATGGCCGGAGCATGCAGAGGCATGGAGCCTATAAAAGGACCCCAAGGTCCTCTTCAAAGGGGGTGGGTGAGAATTGCTGAAGATTTGTAGTTGCCATTTCTTTATATTTCTGAGAGCAGGGAGAGGGCGACTGGAGTTGTTGGGAATTTTTCGGGAGTTTTTTTTGGGGTTGCTTCTTTGCTGTAATGGGATTCGAGGAGCTCTTTCTTGTTTTCTTCTGTGTGTAAAAGGGGGGGGGGGGGAAGCATTAGTTCGGAATTTTTTTTGGAGTTTAGTTGGCATTTCTTCTGTATTTTCTTCAGCATCTGTTCTTAGTTCAGTTTTAGTTCTTCTGCATTTTTTTTGTACTCTTTCTTTCAGCAGAGCAGACAGGGAGTTGTCTGGTTCGATTTCTGGAAATTCTTCTGTCTTGATGTTGAGAGTTCAGATTTTTGGTTTTCTATGCCATGTTCTTTCTTCTGTGTTTTCCTTTAGCATCCATGAGGGAGTTCGACTGCTGTGAGATCTTCTGTAAGCATGCAGGGCTAGTTCTCGATCCGTGGAAATTCCATTTCTCCTGTGCACTGAGGAGCATTTTATGTTCCATTTCTTCTTTGCTGTTGCGAAGTCGACAGGTTCTAGTTCTGCTTTTCTGCAAAATTCCGAAGGCCGATTTGCAATTTTTTTGTTTTGGTTTTCTTCTGTGAGGGCTGGGAAGGGAATAACATTTTCCAATTCTTCTATTCTGTTCTGCGAGGAATGGAGGCGATTTCTTCTGCTCTTCGGTGCTTTGTGGATCTGTTCCAGTGGAGATTGTTAATATCTTCTGGGTTCTGTGTATTGCAAATTGCGAAGGCGAAGGGATGATCCAGAGGTTGATGACTTCTTCCAATCTTCTGTAAGTTGCAGAGGAAGGCGACGGCAGCCTGAGGACTTCCAAAGATCAGGGGCTTCTTCTGGTATCCTACATCTGAAGAATCCAGGGGGGTGTGTGCTCCAGAGACAGCACAGGGCAACCAAGAAAATACCATTTCCTGGGTTGTTCTGAAGTTGTCCGGGTCTGGGGAGAGTGACACTTTTCGGAGGGCATCCAGACTTCTCCACAGTCCAGATGAGTTCATGTTGTTGTGCTAATTTTTGAGTTGCTTAGTTTTGTTTCAAGTCATTAATTTGTTCTCCCTCCTGTTCTTCATAGTATGAGAATTACGATTTGATCACAGTACACTTTGATTCTTATTTGTTCTTATCTTCTTTTCGATTCTTGAGTTGTGAGGATAGTTGATCCGGTGTCGTGGAGAGTTGTGACTGTTCATCCCCTAAGCTTTAGGGTACATTGGCTCGATAATTTCTGTTGAGATTCGCTAATTTCAATTCTACCTGTTCTTCCATTGAGCTTGACATGTTGGATGTGAGAATTTGATTGATGAAATTATAGAATTAATTGCAATATTATTCTGGTGAAAATGTGAATGGGTTTCAAGTCAAAGTAGTTTAAATTCATGCTTTATCGCCTCTCCGTGGATATGACTTTTCTCACCATCGTGCTAGTTTCTTTTTTGTGATTTTAATTCTGTGAGACAGTTTAGAGGAAGTGCGCGTGTTTGATTTGTGCGAGAACTCTGGACAACGAAAATACACAATTAACATGCGCGCGTTTTGCGCACGTCACGAAAACCACAAGTGAGTCTCTAAACTACTCACACACTTACCATGTGAGCCACACGCTCATCACGTGAGCAGTAATCTCAAGCGTACATTGATGACCCAGCATCATTACACACATTTCCAAACACAACGGTAATCTCCTACGATACAAAGAATGCATTAAACATGCATAAATATTGCCAATGTATGCACATTTGCTGCGTTCGGCTGTTAACGCGACAGGTCGCATGGTCGCCTTCAGGTCGCGACATATCGTGCCGACGCGTTCAGAACGTGACAGGCATGACCGTCGCCTTAGCAGGTGAAAACCCTATCCGAACCCCTTCGCCAGAAACCCTAGAAACCTCCTGTTACACCCAGTTCTGGTTCATTTTACATGCTCTTTGTGATACCCTAACATGGTATCTAATATTAGAAAGCAGTAAAACACCCCATAAACCACACATACACGAATTCCACGAAGAACAACAGGTGGAATCTCCCTACCTGCTATGAAAAACCTTAAACTGACGATAAACTGGCATTCCTCCCGCTCCACACGCGATCCTCGCGGCGAGAACGCGACAAATCGATGTTCAAAAGTCGAAGTCGACCTCAAACCCTCGCACAGCACCTCCCCTGGCTGAGCTGAGCTTATGAGAGCTCGGTTCTGTCAGGGTTTATTAAAAATCCACAGCGGTTCGAAACGCGACATGAAGTCCGACCGCGACCAGGTCGCGACGTACCTGGGCGTCACGATCCCCTTCGACGACAGCCCAGCACTTGACAGTGGCGCAATGCCCACGATCAACTAAAACAGTGGTTACCCTAACACGACGTCCCTGAGTGTCGCGTTCACGTCGCGAAATACCCCTCCGTCGCGTCAAGAACAGAACACAGACGACTGATTGGGCTGAAACCAGCCAGTCCGCGATGCACAAAACCCTGCGTAAATTCCTGCTACCATTACATAGGCCACACACTGGCCCTCACAACACATTGAAAATCGATCCAATAGCCGATATGCTACACTACGGAACCAAGAGAAACCGAGCGGAAACCACAAGAAGCACAGGTCCGCACAAGGCCAGACCAACGATGCCCACGGGAACTA
This sequence comes from Colocasia esculenta, assembly GCA_014218235.1. Classification (NCBI taxonomy): domain Eukaryota; kingdom Viridiplantae; phylum Streptophyta; class Magnoliopsida; order Alismatales; family Araceae; genus Colocasia; species Colocasia esculenta. The sequence continues at coordinate 18,685 of JACBKR010001147.1, read as the reverse complement.
GGCACGACTAGGCTATAACCGTCGTGCAAGCTAGGGCAACAGATACACTTAGAAACGTCGTGAGGAAGTGTCGTCACAAAAATAGCAACCAAGCCACCGCCGCTAGCAGCCAAGAGGGGGACACGCCGTCCACACGCTCTGCTTGCTAGCCTAGCTCCTGTCTCCGTCCCCACGGATGGGTGAGATAGAGCTGCCACAGAAGCACACCAACGCACGTAACACCGCAGCTTGGCCAAGCTGCGGCCTCATGCTTGACCTCCCTATGTGGCTCCCGAACCAACGTAGAGTGAGGTAGTGAGATAAATGACTGGCTAGCCTGCACCGGGTAGCTAGCCAAGAGAGCTCTACAAACGACTCAGCGCCGCTGTCCAAACCACTATTTTCCCCTCAGCTCCAGAGTCCGCCACACTAGGCTGTCTACTCGAGCACGCTCGTCACCCCGATACCTCCCTCGGAGGCGCTCGAGGATGGGGTCCCAGGTAACGGTAACAACCTCTCAAATCGGGGACAAGCCCTCAGGTGCCGAGCACCGGGCGAACAGGCGGGGCAGCACAACAAAACCACGCCGAACTACTGGCTTGTAACACACGACAAGCCCAGCAAGCGAGAGCACACACGGACCCTCAAGAGGGCCGTGGCCAACAAACACGTACAGAAAAGCCGGAGCCTCAGAACACACCCGCCACACGGGGGAACCCGTCACTCTGCTAATAATCAATTGACCACCAGTCAATCGATTATTTGCCAGACGCGACCCTCCTAGCACACTGCTAGGACACGCCACGAAGGTGTCACCTTCGGTCGCTGAACGTAGGAGGTAACCTGTCGCGTTTCCTACCAGAAGGTCCTAAGGGCAAAGCCTGCCTTGGGGCACACACCGACACCACACAGGGACCACGGAACACCCGAGACAACACAGGTACTGTCGCAACCCCCAAAGTCATCGTGATGCCATTGCGATGGGGACGGGCACCGCGACAGCCACCCTATTGCGATAGGGCAACGCGTCGTGACAACAACCCTGTTGCGATCGGAAAGCGCGTCGCGACAGCGACCCTTATCGCAACCGCCAAACGCATCGCGATAAGGTCGCGCTCGACCGGGCCGACGCCTCTCCTGATGTCGCGATGCGCAAAGCCGTCGCGACATCAGCAGAGAGGCAGACTGACAAGATCCTCAATCCCG
>JACBKR010001147.1:0-12500 GCA_014218235.1 Colocasia esculenta | reverse complement strand
TGTTTGTAGATTTTCAAGAGAGCTTGTTTGGTTCTGAGAGTGAGCTTTTGTTTGTAGATCTCATTGCTCTCAGTCCCTAGCTTCAGATCTTGGCTTATCAAAGCTTGATCTAGGGGCTTAATCTCCTGCTTACTTGTTTCTGAGTGTGTTCCCTCTGTTGAGAAGGAAGACCTGGTGGGGTATCCAGGGTGTTGTTCCTCTTCGGGCTGTGAAGAGAAGACCAACTGGGCTGGGTGTTGTAGTGTCCATAGGGGGACTGTACCCTAGTTGTAGTGAAATCCTAAGTTGTTGCTCAGGGACTGGACGTAGGACTCCTGTGGAGAGGAGATCCGAACCAGGATACATCTTGTGTTGTGTGATTGTCTTCGTGTGATTGTTGTTTTTCTCTTTACTAACACTAACAATCTTCAAAGTGTATTTCTCTGTGAACATTTTTAGTGAACAGGTATTAGCTGATAAATTTTAAAGACCCATTCACCCCCCCTGGGGCTACCTAACTGGGCAACAAGTGGTATCAGAGCGAGTCTCTTCGACAAAGAAGAAGATCCAACGATCTGAAGAGTAAAGATTCATGGCAGCCCAAGGAAACATTGAAGGCAGTCTGTCAACGACCCCCTCTGTTGATGGTGAGGACTACACTTACTGGAAGACCAGAATGGAGTATTTTCTGCAAGGATTCGACTATCAGATCTGGTCAATTATAGAAGAAGGAGATCTCGTTATCCTGAACTCAAGGCAGAACTGGATAGACGATGATAGGAAGAAGATCTCCCTCAACTGTAAAGCTAAGAGCATTCTGTGTTGTGCTCTCAGTAAGAAGGAATTCAACAGAGTTTCAGCCTGCAAATCCGCAATGGAGATGTGGGAAAAGCTCAGAATCACGTATGAAGGGACAGACAAAGTGAAAGAGACAAGGATTGACATTCTTGTAACACAGTATGAAAGATTTCAGATGCAACCAGGTGAATCCATAACTCAATGTTCAGTAGATTACAGACATTACAAACGGCTTAGCTGGACTTGGGAAGTCATGTGAAATTGGAGAAATGGTTAGGAAGATTCTCAGATCCCTACCCCCTTCATGGACCCAAAGGTAACAGCTGTTGAGGAAGCCAATGACTTGAAAAAGATGTCGTTGGAGAGGATCATTGGGTCCCTTATGGCCATGAGATCAACAAAGAAAGGTTGGGAGAGTCCTCGAGCAGAAAGAAGCACTCAAATGCCCTAAAGCTGAAGAAGACTCATCAGATGAACTCTCAGATAACAATGAAAGCATCAAGGATAGTGAAGATGAAAGCAATGCTGTCCAGGAGATTACAACACATCCTAGCAAAGAAGAAGAAGTTCCAATCTGGTAGAAGACACTTCAAGAAACACAAAGGAGTTCAAGAAATCAGAAGGAAAAGATCAGAAGAAGACCGAGCCGATATGTTATGAGTGTAAGAGCCGGATATATCAAGGCAGAATGTCCAAAGCTCAAGAAAGGTGAATACAAGAAGAAGGACAACTTCAGAAAATTCAGAAAGTACAAAAAGAAAGCAATGGCAGCTGCGTGGGAGAACAGCAGTGACTCTGACAATGAGTCAACCCAGAGCAGTGAGGGAGAAGAAGAAGCCAACTTGGCTTTCATGGCCAATACAGACGAAAAGGGTAACCTTCGAGCATCCAAATGGTATTTGGATAGTGGGTGCTCAAGGCACATGTGGCGGAACGCCTCGGCCAAGCCCGTTAAACTAATAAAGTACTTGATCCGAGTCCGCCTCCCGCGAACGGGCCGAAGCCTCGCAAGGGATACCAAACCACAGTCCGTGAAACACAAAAAGGAACACACCATTTTATATATATTTCACAAGTTACATAGCCATATTTCCACAAAACTGAAAAGAAAAGTACAAGAGCCTGGGGCATACCCCGAGATACAACTGAAGAAAATAAACAAACTAACTACACTACACTGCTAGAGCTGCTACTACACAGTGGATGGTACGACCTGCACCGCTACGGCGCGGCTCTGAACTGGACGACGGTCGTGAAACGTCCTCCTCGCTCTCACCTGTGGGGGTAGGGGTGAGCCTCGCTAGTCACTGGCTCAGTAGGGAACTCCCCCAAAACCGAGCAAACCAAAACCACAGGTACAAAAGCAAGTAAACAGTACCAACAATTTATAGAATAGCTAAAGCAGGATATAAAAGCTGTAAAAGTACTCACCGTCTGCCGACTACGAAGAAACAACTGTAATAATTAAACGGCAAAACCAGTACAGGTGGACAAGCTAAAGTAGAACAGCCAAACACGAGCCACGTGAACTGGTTCGCGACATCAGAAACTGACTCGGACAAGCTAACACAGGTCTACCTCTCAGTCTCGCAGCCATAACGAAAGGTCCAGCTGCCGCTCCACATGAAAAGGTCAAGCAACTGTGGAGACCAACTAAACACCACCCCCTGCGTACCACACGGTCACAGGCCCCTGCCTGGCACCTCCAGAGACCTTGGCCCGGGCTCGCTAGAGTGAGGCACTGGAAAAGGACTAGCTGGGGACCAGTGTCGCGACTACTGGGGTCCGTACCCCCAACTACGAGCGCGCTACAAGTGACTAAAGACAAAACACAAGTGTCACTGTCCCACTGTCATCTTTCCTTAGCCGGACGTACAACTCAAACACGGAGTGATGGTGTCCAGGTCAGACGACACAGACCTCGACGGTACAACGCAAGTACCGGGACAAAGCCTGAGCTAACAGCCTGGCTCACAAAGAACCTGGGGCACCCAACTAGAGAGGTAACCACGGTAGGCGTCGTACTACTTGCCACGTACACAAAACCACATGCATGTCACACACAAACCACGTGAAACCTCACGTAAACCATAAGTAACATGGTCCACTACACGTGAACCCAACTGGACGCGTGAACAACACGCAGCCACGAAAGAAGTATCTAACTGCATACCTTGTATGCTAAACACGGAAACTATGTGCACTCAGTGCACCATAGGTGCCAACTCACCATTCATTATCGACAAATACCTCAAATAGTCTTTTCTACTTATATACAAGTAGGCGGCCACATTGACTGCCGCTTACAGGAAGTAGACGGCAAGGATCTGGCCGTCTATATCCCAGCTGATGAACTTGGCGACAAAAGATTTGACGCCAAGATCCTCATCCTCTATTCCTGCAGAAACCCTAAACCGATCCTACATGCATTCCGATCCCAAACCATCAAGAAAATATGAGGAAACACTTCCTCTGACATGCATGATCCCCATAACCAAAACAACATGTTTCATTTGCTAAATTACTCAAACCACCCAAATACCCCGCATGAATACCATAACCGAAATTGCCATTTTCATGCAGATTCATATTATCGATTTCAATCACAAACCTATGGGAATTACAGGGTCATTCCCTACCTCAGAACACGCTAAAACCTCCCGCAATCTCCGGTTCACACCGAACCCTTCGCGAGCTCCCACGGGAATTGCACACACACTACGGCGTTTCCTCGGCAATTTGGCAATGCCACACGTCCACGATCCTCCAAGCACCCTTCAGTACCTGTTGGAAGCTTTAGGAACACTGGGACAAGAAGCTGGGGCAGAGAGAAAGAGAACCAGGTGAAGAACTGCTCTCGAGTGACCTATAACCTTTAGAACTCTGAGGTTGGCGTCAACCCCTCTGCCGCCAATGGCAACCGCCACCCAAACGTCCACATCTAATGCCGTTAAGTCATATCTTAACGTCACTTACATGGACGTTAACTCATTAAACGTCCATATCTGGCCGTCAATCTGCAACCAACAGCAGCCAATGTTGTTCTGTTTTAGGTTCCAAACCTGCACCTCACCTGAACAAACCACACATCCACACCAAACTTTCCACACAACCAACTCACATTGGCCTCACAACGGCCACCACAACCACAACAACATGATCCACATGGATCCGAAAAGCACGCGACGTTACATTACTATCATCTAAAAAGAAATTTTGACCTCGAAATTCATAACACAATTCAAAGTTAAACAAGTTAAACATACACATCTTTAAAGCACTATCATCTAAAAAGAAAATGCAAAGGCTTATTCAAACAGATAGGGATACCCTTTAGCCATTCCCGGCTAACTCCCAGGTATCCTCACCACCCAACCTATTCCCCATCTCACTTTAACTAGCTCATTTTCTTTATTTCTCAGCTTCTTTATCTTTCGATCTGTGATCTGTACGGATATTCTGGCATAGTCATACGGCCTCAGGTCACCACCTTGATATCTGATTATTTGAGCTGGATCTTCAATGCACTTTCTTACATAGAAACATGAAAAATATCATGAACATCTGCAAAATCTGCTGGCAAATCCAGCCTATAAGCTGTTTCCCCAATCCTTTCCAACACTGAAAAGGTCCCACATACCTTGGACTCAACTTTCCAGTCTTGCCAAACCTCATAATACCTTTACTTGGAGAAACTCTCAGGAAAACAAAATCTCCCACTTCAAACTGAAGTGGTCTCCTCCGGATATCTGCATAAACTTTTTGCCTGCTTTGAGCTGCCTGCAATTTCTCTTTAATAAGCTTCACTACTCAGTGGTTTGCTGAATCAATTCAGGACCCACTAACTGCCTTTCTCCTACTTCATGCCAGTTCAATGGGGTTCTACATGGCCTTCCATATAAAGCTTCATACGGTGCCATCCAGACTGGTATGATAACTATTATTGTAGGCAAACTCAACCATTCCCAAATGATGCTCCTAGCTACCTCCCCAAACTAAACAACAAGCTCGCAACATATCTTCAATCGTCTGGATAGTCTCCTCTGTGTGACCATCTGTCTGGGGGTGATAAGCGGAGCTATACCTCAACTCGGTACCAATTACTCTTGCAGACTTCTCCAAAAACCAGAAGTAAATCTTGGATCTCTATCAGATACAATAGTCTTCGGAATACCATGCAGTGGAACAATTCTTTCAACATAAATATTGCTAATCTGTCCACTGTCCAAGACATACTTACTGCCACTAATCTGCACACCTTGGTTAGTCTGTCAACAAACACCATATTCCATTATGCCCGGAACTCGACTTGGTAAACCTGCCACAAAATCCATAGCAATATCATCCCATTTCCATTGTGGGATGGGCAACGGTTGCAATAACCTCCAGGCTTTTATGCTCTGCTTTAATTTGCTGACAGATAGCACATCTTGCAACAAACTCTGCTATTTCTTTCTTCATATGAGGCCACCAGAAATGCTTTCTCAAATCATGGTACATTTTAGTACTACCTGGATGAATAGTGTACCTAGATTTATGAGCCTCTTCCAGCACTCGCTGTTTTACTTCTCTTTCTGCTGGAACAAACAACCTGCCCTGAGCCTGACCACACAATTATCATCAATAGTAACTCCTTCCATTTTCACAATTTTAGCTAAACTTACATCTGCTTTGAGCCTCAATAATCTGCCAATACAAAGACGGCTCTACAGCACTAGAGAGCTAGTACTGCCCGTCGCTGACTACTGGGCACATACAAGAGTTCTCCACTACTTCTTCATACAACTTCCACTCTTTAATCATCATCAGATTTATATATGCCTTTCTGCTCAAGGCATCTGCTACAACATTGGCCTTGCCCGATGGTAAGCCAAACTGAAATCATAATCCTTCAAATACTCATCCATCTGCGCTGGCGAAGGTTCATATCTTTCTGCGAGAAGATATACTTCAAACTTTTATGATCTTAAAGATCTTAAATCTCTCGCCATACAGATAATGCCTCCACATTTTCAAAGCAAACACAACTGCTGCCAATTCAAATCATGAGTGGGGTAATTCTCTTCTGCTGGCTTCAATTGCCTGGACGCATAAGCTATCACTTTACCATGCTGCATAAGCACTGCGCCAAGTCCTCTCCTTGAAGCATCAGTATACAACACAAACCACCACTCCCTGCCGGTAATGTCAATATAGGTGCTGATGTAAGTCTCTTCTTTAATTCCATAAAACTTTTCTGACATTCACCGGACCACACAAATGGCACCCCTTTCCTGGTCAATTTAGTCATAGGTGCTGCTATCTTAGAAAAATTTTGAATAAAGCGCCTATAATAACCTGCCAATCCCAGAAAACTCTAATCTCGGTTATTGTCTTAGGCACTCCCCATCTCATCACTGCTTCCACTTTACTTGGGTCCACTGCTACTCCTTTGGCTGAGGATAACATGACCAGAAACTGAATTTCTTTAACCAAAATTCACACTTATTGATTTGGCAAACAAGGTTATCCTTAACAACTGCAGGGTAAACCTCAAATGAGCTGCATGCTCCTCTTCAGATGCTGAATAAATTAGAATATCATCATAAAGACCACAATGAATTGGTCTAAATATGGATGAAAAATTCTATTCATCAGATCCATAAAACCTGCAGGAGCATTGGTCAACCAAATGGCATAACCACAAACTCAAAGTGACCATATCTGGTTCTAGAAAGCTTCTTATAATATCCTCCTTTGATTCTCAATTGATGGTACCCGGACCTCAAATCAATTTTAGAAAATACCTTTGCTGATTGCAACTGATCAAACAGATCATCTATTCTCGGCAACGGGTACTTATTTTAATGGTCACATCATTAACTTTTATAATCAATACACATCTGAAAACTTCCATCTTCTTTTTCACAAATAAAACCGGCGCTCCCCACGGGGAATGACTCGGTCTAATAAACCCTTTCTGCAACAATTCCTCTAACTGCTTTTTCAATTCTTTAAGTTCTGCTGGTGCCATCCGATATGGAGCTTTAGAAATCGGCATGGTACTTGGCAGCAACTCAATGGTAAAGTCCATCTCTCTATGTGGAGCTAAACCAGGCAAATCCTCAGGAAAAACATCAGCAAATTCCCTAACCACGGAACTGCTTCCACTGGCTGACTAGCTTCTACCAAACTTACCGAGGCTAAATAAGCCACACATCCAGCATTTATCAACTTTCTAGCTGTAATTGCAGAAATTAGAAACTTAGAGGTATAAAAAGGCATACCTTGATATTCAAATACTGCACCATTAGGATGACAAAACCTGATCCTTTTCTTTCTGCAATCTAACATTGCTCCATAAGCTCAAGCCAATCCATACCCAAAAAATATCATAGTCTGACAACTGCAGGGCATACACCGACCCGGAATCTGGTTCCCTTCATCATAACAGGAGCTTCATCTATATAGCTTGAAGTGAGTAGGAACTCACCCGAAGGAACCTCCACTACTAACTCACAAGACTTCTCCTCTAAAGGATGAGCTATACAATCCAAAATTCTCGGAAATGAAAGAATGAGAGGCACCCGAATCAAATAAAACTCTTAATGAATAATTATAAAGAGGTAAGATACCTTCTATCATATTCGATGCCTCCGCCTGGCTCGGGTGATAGCCATAACCCGGCCTCTTCCCCGCTTTGCGGTGCTCCTCTGCCACGACCTGCCTGTGGCTGCTGAAACTGCTGAGGCTGCTGCTGCTGCACACCTCTTCCATACCCATATCTCTCGGATAGGGCAATTGCGGATCAAATGCCCCGCTGATTACAATATAACATCGATACCCTGGTGAGTAATAGGCTGCCTGGCAGTACTCTGCTGCGATTCCTCCACCTCAGGCCTACCTCGGCCTTGCTGAAACTGCTGACGACCTCCCCATCCTCTTCCTTTGCCTTTAAATGCTTGCTTGAATTTCTGACCCCATTTACCAAAGCCTGATGAAGAAGGTCCTGCTGGTGCTTTACCTTTACTTGCACCCACTGACTGCTGCGGTAGCCGGAAACTACCTGAACCTGACTCGCCCACCTGACGAGTCCGAATAGACCTCTCCAAAGTAGCTGCTCTCTGGGCTTCTTCTTCCACTGTCTTGCACATGAGAGGTACTATCGCATCCTGCAACTCCACTCTCAATCCTCTAAAAAATACTCAACCATCATATTATTATCTGAAACCACATAAGGCGCATAACGGCTAAGTGCCTAAATCTCATCTGGTACTCTAAAACTGAAGAGTTACCTTGCTGAAGCGTCCGAAACTGCTCTCTTTTCACTTGCTGCACTTGAATCGGAAAGAATGTATCGTTAAATACATCGAGAAATTCCGACCAAGTAATAGCCTCCTCTGTCCTGCCTGCAAAGGTGGTCTGCATCTTCAGTCGCCACCATTCCAAGGCAAAACTCTCAACTGATAAGCAACTAACACAACTTTATCTGCTGCCGGACACCTCATAGTTGCAAAAACTCTTCGATCTCATGAACCCAGTGCTCCGCTGCATCTGGATTCGGCCCTCCTGAATAAGTAGGTGGCTGCAATCTCAGAAACTTTTCACCTGCATCACTGGTTCTTCTGCTATCAGCACTGTGGTGTGGGGTGGCACAGGTGCTACAAAAGGCACCTCCACTCTTGGCGGGACTGGAGCTACAGGTACAACTCTCCATCCCAGGTGGCACTGCAACCGGTGGTACCGGCGCCTGCTGATCCATTCTCGCCCGAATATCCGTGAGACTTTCCCAAATCCTCTCAATCATACGCTGAGTACTTCCCTCCGGATCATCTCCTCCACCACCCCAATCTCTTCTATCAGCCATTCCAGAAATTCTACATAAACAAAACACCAAACAAAATCAAACAACAAATTATCAGAACCAGGGTCCCTACTAGCAGTGTACAAAGACCAAAATTAGCTATGTATCTTCTAGTTTCTTATATTAACACGGGACCAGCTCTGATACCAACTGTGGTGGAACGCCTCGGCCAAGCCCGTTAAACTAATAACGTACTTGATCCGAGTCCGCCTCCCGCGAACGGGCCGAAGCCTCGCAAGGGATACCAAACCACAGTCCGTGTAAACACAAAGGAACACACACATTTTCTATATATTTCACAAGTTACATAGCATATTTCCACAAAACAGAAAAGAAAGTACAAAGGCCTGGGGCATACCCCGAGGTACAACTGAAGAAAATAAACAACTAACTACACTACACTGCTGTAGCTGCTTACACACTGGAGGTACCGACCCTGCACCGCTACGGCGCGGCTCTGAACTGGACGACGGTCGTGAAACATCCTCCTCGCTCTCACCTGTGGGGGTTGGGGTGAGCCTCGCTAGTCACTGGCTCAGTAGGGAACTCCCCCAAAATCGAGCAAACCAAAACCACAGATACAAAAGCAGTAAACCGTACCAACAATTTATAGAACAGCTAAGCAGGATATAAAAGCTGTAAAAGTACTCACCGTCTGCCGACTACGAGACAACTGTAAAATTAAACGGCAAAAACCAGTACAGGTGTACAAGCTAAAGTAGAGACAGCCAAACACGAGCCACGTGAACTGGTTCGCGACACCAGAAACTGACTCGGACAAGCTAACACAGGTCTACCTCTCAGTCTCGCAGCCAAGAACGAAAGGTCCAGCTGCCGCTCCACGTGAAAAGGTCAAGCAACTGTGGAGACCAACTAAACACCACCACCTGCGTACCACACGGTCACAGGCCCATGCCTGGCACCTCCAGAGACCTTGCCCGAGCTCGCTAGAGTGAGGCACTGGAAAAGGACTAGCTGGGGACAGTGTCGACTACTGGTGTCCGTACCCCCAACTACGAGCGCGCTACAAGTGACTAAAGACAAACACAAGTGTCACTATCCTATTGTCGTCTTTCCATCAGCCGGACGTACAACTCAAACACAGGAGTGAGGGTGTCCAGGTCAGATGACACAGACCTCGACGGTACAACGCAAGTACCGGGACAAAAGCCCGAGCTAACAGCCTGGCTCACAAAGAACCTGGGGGACCCAACTGAGAGGTAACCACGGTAGGCATCGTACTACTTGCCACGTACACAAAACCACGTGCATGTCACACACAAACCACGTGAAACCTCACGTAAACCACAAGTAACAACGGTCCACTACACGTGAACCCAACTGAACGCGCGTGAACAACATGCAGCCACGAAAGTAAGTATCTAACTGCATACCTTGTATGCTAACACAGAAACTCTGTGCACTCAGTGCACCATAGGTGCCAACGCACCATTCATTATCGACAAATACCTCAATAGTCTTTTCTACTTATATACAAGTAGGCGGCCACATCGACTGCGCGTTACAGGAAGTAGACGGCAAGGGATCTGGCCGTCTATATCCCTGCTGATGAACTTGGCGACAATGATGTTGACGCCAAGATCCTCAGCCTCTATTCTTGCAGAAACCCTAAAACGATCCTACATGCATTCTGATCCCAAACCATCAAGAAAATATGAGGAAACACTTCCTCTGACATGCATGAATCCCACATAACCCAAACAACGTGTTTCATTTGCTAAATTACTCAAACCACCCAATACCCCGCATGAATACCATAACCGAAATTGCCATTTTCATGCAGATTCATATTATCTAATTTCATTATCACAACTATGGAATTACAGGGTCATTCCCTACCTCAGAACACGCTAAAACCTCCGCAATCTCCGGTTCACACCGAACCCTCCGCGAGCTCCCACGGGAATTGCACCACGCTACGGCGTTTCCTCGTGCAATTGGCAATGCCACACGTCCCACGATCCTCCAAGCACCCTTCAGTACCTGTTGGAAGCTTTAGGAACACTGGGACAAGAAGCTGGGCAAGAGAGAAAGAGAACCGGTTAAGAACCTGCTCTCGGGGTGACCCTATAACCTTCAGAACTCTGAGGTTGGCGTCAACCACCTCTGCCGCCAATGGCAACCGCCACCACAAACGTCCACATCCAATGCCGTTAAGTTCATATCTTAACGTCACTTACATGGACGTTACCTCTTAAACGTCCATATCTGGCCGTCAATCTGCAACCACAGCAGCAATGCTGTTCTGTTTTAGGTTCTAAACCTGCACCTCACCTGAACAAACCACACATCCACACCAAACATTCCACACAACCAACTCACATTGCCTCAACAACGGCCACCACAACCACAACACACATGATCCACATGGATCCGAAAAGCACGCGACGTTACAGCACATGTCAGGAAATAAAGATTATTCTCTCATCTAAAAGCTGAAGAAGGAATAGTCACCTATGGAGACAATGGGAAAGGGACTGTTATTGGAGTGGATCTGTTGGCAGCAACACAAACTATTATTGAAGATGTTCTATGTGTGAAAGGTCTGAAGCTAACCTTATAAGTATCAGCCAACTATGTACAACAAGGACACCAAATCAAATTTCAAGAATCCAAGTGCAACATTATGAAGATGGAGCAGTTATCTTTGAAGCTAACAGAGAAAAGAATCTATATGTACTGTACCTTGAAGACTCAAGATCAAGACGTTTGTTTAGCGCCAGTAAAGAATAGTCAACTGAGCTATGGCACAGAAGATTGGGCCACTGCAGTTGGATGGCATGAACAAGCTCAGAAAGAGAAGTCTTGTGGAAGGTCTGCCAAAGGTCAGCACTAAAATGGATGGTATCTGCAGACCGTGTGCAAAAGGGAAGCACACTAAGAGTTCCTTCCAAGGCAAAGACTGTGGTAACCATCTCTAAACCTTAGAACTCCTTCACATGGGATTTGTTTGGGCCAATGAGGACCACCAGTCTTGGAGAAAGAATTTAGATTGTGATTGTAGATGACTATTCTAGATTTACATGGATTTCTTTCTTGGATCACAAAGATGATACATCGATAGTTTTGTAAGTTTCAGTAGGAAAGTATAGAAAGACAAGAAATATGCATTGTTGGAATCGGTCCAAATCATGGGGAGAGTTCTAGAATGACAAATGCAAAATTCTGTGATGACCAAGGGTTGAGCATAACATTCTCAGCAAAACCAAGGACACCATAGCAGAATTAGAGTTGCTGAGAGGAAACTAGAACCTTATTGGTATGCAAGAACAATTGCTGTCCAGAATAATGTTTACCAAGGATTTTCTGGGCCGAAGCGTGAACACAACATCTACATCATAATAGAGTGATGATCAGGGACCTATCTTGAAGAGACTCCTATGACTTACAAAGAAGAAGCGACAGATCATTGCATTTCAGACATTATGGTTTGTCCCTATTTCATTCACACAACGGTAAAAGAACATTGGGAAGATTGATGCTAAAATCAGAATGAGCATCTTCATGGGTATGCTTTTAAACCTAAAGGTTAAGAGTATTTAATAAGCGTCACTATTGATAGAGCACTTGTGCACATTATCTTTGATGACCTAAACCCTTCTGAGAAAAGAGAAGATAGTGCAGTTGAGGATGCAGATGCCTTGTCCAAGAAGAATTACGGAAGCACATCAATTGAGACAGGATGATGAACAGTCCATCCCCTCGTAATTTTAAATCCATTACATACTTATTTTGGTGATAAACAAAACTCTGTCAAAAGTTTTCTAACTACATTTCATTTAGCCTTAAGCACAGGAATCTTCAAAGAAAATCAAGCACTTATGGTAAGTACATATGCATTGATTCCAGTAAAGATGTA
>JACBKR010001146.1:0-45613 GCA_014218235.1 Colocasia esculenta | reverse complement strand
TGCGCCTCGACGTGGACGTCCGGCGAATCCAACCAAGTGGGGGGCAAAAAGGAAAAAAGAAATTCTGCTCTTTGATCTATACTTTACATAAATATATCCCCACCTTTAATAATGAAATCCTCCTTTGTGTCCTCTGCAATCCAGTTGGTTGGTCGAATCCTTCTCTCTTTACGAGGACAATTATGCGTCAGGGTAATACTAGTTCGAGGTCACGAGTAGGTAAAACAGGAATTCGCGCAGCTTTGTCGACGTGACGACGTTCTGCGCAGATAAGCCACCCACGCAACGTTAACTGTGAACCTACCGACATGATGATGATGTTTATCTACCTACATGCGTTGAGGCAAGATCTGCTCGTCGCTAAATCGGTTTGAGATCTTATGTTTTAACTCTTAAACACCTATTAACAACGAGAGAATGAGACATTTTTCGTTGTCTACTTGAGCTTTCTGGGAAATCGAATTTTTTGTTTTTGTTTTTTCCCGTTGTCTATTTGAGTTTTTGCTGGGTAATCGAACTTCTTGTTTTGAGAGAGAGCGAGCAAATGTTACTATGCATTTGCATCTGTGCTGCCATCAGATGTGAGATGAGATCAGAACCATAACTGAGCTTGGAGGCAGTGTTAGACCTCTTGCCCCGCACCCTCGCCTGACCTCATCACCGATTCCCTAACGGTCTTGTCGTCGCCAACATTGGTGGACTCATCGTCCTCTCTAAGGGTGAGAGAAGTGTTGCCACCAGGCACTTCTCCTAAGTTTGACTTGCTACTTGTTCTTTATACGCAAACACAAGGAAGTAGACTTCACAGCATATTATTGACTACGAAGTACGAAATCCACCCTATTTGCATCTGTGGAGAACGGGTCGCAAATGTTTCTCCTTCCCCTCACCCCCCCCCCCCCCCCCCCATTTCCTTCCTTCCCTCCCTATCTTTCTTTTATCTGTTTTTATCATTTCCTCCTTTTGCCCAGCGCCGAACGCCGCCACCTCCACGGTCCCCCACCCCGGTTTTTGCCTCCACGGTCCCCCACCCCGGTTTTTGCCTCCACCACATGCAGCCCATAGCTAAATCCTCCATCAAGTTCAAAAAGTTCCTTCCTTTTTGGCGCCCAGATGCAAATCCTCTGTAATCTTTGAGATGGATGATCGAACATGATACCATCTGTCGTTACCACCGCAAACCAAGACCCCACTCTTAATCACCACGCATATATGGCCAATTCGAAGCCAAACTTTCACATTAACTTACCAGACAACGGTGTGATTAAGGACAAAAGTGGGATCGCATCATGATCTCTTTCGAATCTTAAGCCCGTGGGAATGAGCTTACATACGACTGGGCCCAAGCGCGCTTTCTTCGAACCGTTCACCTTTTATCTTATTACAAAGAACGGGATCCAATGCAGAATGTCGGCAAATACTGTTTGCACGACACATGCGAGGCTTGATCCAGCAGCTATTACAACCAGTTTGCAAACCTTGATTCAGATATTCTAATGATCAGGATTCAGAAAGACTGCGCGACTCTTAAGGATCCAAGTAAGAGGCAAAATGTTGGAGCGCCGAGAACGTTGGTTTTTAGTCCTTGTAACATTTTATAAATAGTTTAATCCCGATACTTTATCGATTTAGTCTTAAGACATAAGAAACACATGGATCTGACTTCTAAGGCCAAGAAGGCATGCTTGTAAGAAAGACTACACTTGTTGAATTGAGGGCTAAATAGTCAAGTTACCGAGACTAAAAATTAACTACAAGGTTACAGAAAAAACTTGGTTTCAAGTTCATAATCATGTAATCAGGCGATCTTGTTTCCTTTCAGACAGAAATCATGAGGAAACAATTTTTGGAATATCCAATGCTGAAGTCACTGAATGGGCGAGTCGCCACTCGCAAATCATTTACAGTGCTAATGACAGGTCAGTAATACACTTACCCATTAACAGCTGGAAACTCCTCCATCAAAGCTGGAAGCAATAAGGATAGTTTGTCAGAGAGTGATACATCCAGCCGATGGAAACTGCGAGTACCCATGTCAGAAATAAGAACAAATAAAGCAGTGGTATTAATATGGGCATTTGGTTAAACTGCTTCAAGATCGAATGCCACCAAAGAATCCATTAAGACTTTCTTCATAGAACATCCACTATATGTAGGCAGAAAATCAGAACAGAATTCAGCAAGTTTGTTCCTGCAGTGCATTACTTTGTCTTGTCGGTTTCCCCCAAGATATTATTCTCTGTTTTATCTTTGACATTGGTAACACCACCTTGCAAAAAGGAAGATATGGCAAACGGAGGACTTACAACAGATGAAGTTAACCCAACCTCCCTTCCATGTAGCTGTCCTTCAGATTTTGCAGAGCTTGTCGGATGTCATCCTCATCTTGGTTGGAGTATTTCAAGCATATAAGCCTCTGGGCGACTCGATATGCCATTTGAATGGAATGATACTGCTCACAGTTATCCTCCATCTGCTTCAATTCCTATCAACAAAAGGTCTCTAGATCATATAATATTCTCTGAAACGCAACTATGAAAATAGAGCACCCCCTCCCCCTGAAAAAACTGTTGCCAAACAACAAACATGTGGTAACTTTACAATCAGTATACATACATCATTCAAACATAGGAAAAAAACCTTGATGCATGAAAAGAATTCAATTCAATCCACAAACTAAGAAATGTGTATCAGTGAGAGTAGATACTTGTAAATATGGACTGCTCAGAGTTAAATTTGATAAACTAGAGAATCATGATGTAAAGTAACAAAAACAACAGAAAGAAGCCTTTAGATTGGAGGCAATGGGAAATAACAGAAGAGAGATTGTTTCTTGTTTTGAATAGAAGCTTCTTAAAATAACGGCAAAACTTTGTCAAGCAAGTCAGGTATAAGCTGAATTTGAAATAGCAGCTGGTGAAACTATTTCTCTTGCATTTACCACAATCCCTATCTTCATGTTTATTAATATAGAAATTTCACCAAATAGACATCGAATGTGCAATCAGAAGATTCACAGAGAAATCAATATTGCATTCTGCAGAAAAATCACTCCTTGAGCATGTTCAGAAGCAACTGACCCAGCTGAACATACAAAATAGAATTTTCTAATGTTTACCGGGCACAACAAAGAAAAGAAGAAAAAAACTAAATCTCGCATGCACTTTCAGGAGAAATAGGACACTCATATAGGATTCTCAAGATAACAATTTCTGGCACTAACAGTGCAAACTTGCACAATAAATCCTTGTAGCTTCTGCAGAACCTCAGCACCTCCTAGAACATGGTCTGAATACAAGCCTGGTGTTAACAATCTAAAGTTCTAAATTATGCCTACAGTTATGGGACTATGGCCACTATGGGAGATCAGGGCAGTCAACATGAGTGGGTTTCTCTATGCACCATTCATGAACTCAAAAAGAGCATACCTTCAAAGAATCAAACATATAACCAACTGCTGCCAAAACTGAACCTGATAAATGCTTCAACTAACTTTCAGAGCAAAAGAGATGTAAAAAGAGTTCTAATAAACAAATAGTTGGATAGAATCACCTTTCAAGGGTAAGTTCAGATTACACACCAGTAATGATAAAACATCAGCTTACTATAGACTGAAAGGGTTATTACCTTCTTGCTTATCCTCTCTGTGATGTTTTTTGCTGTCTCAATTACTGAATTGGGTAAGCCTGCAACTCTGGCCAACAGGAGACCATAGTGTGGTATCTGCCTTGGTCCATCCTTGAGATAGAACTGATAAGAAATAAGAGATTTTTGTTAATAACCACAGTCAGATGTGATTTAACATTAAAGGAAATTTAGAGGTGCAACCTTGAAATCTAGACGGTTATTCTTTATCTCAACTTCAAAATGGAGTATCTTTACATTTGGGTAGATCGTGGCCAGTTTAGATAGACCTTCCATGTGTGTGCAAAGATAGTATACCTAACCAAGGTAGAAAATATCATTAATCTGGATATGACTTCAATTCGTATAAGAAAATATGGTATACATAACCAACATCACCGTCTTTGCTAATTTGAAATGAATCTAAGAAGCACAGCTGAAATCTAGAGGTGTCCATTGCGGTATTTTTCTTGCACATACATAGTTATATTCCATTTCTGATATAGAAGAGATTCAAATCCCTTGCTAATAAAGAGAAGAAGTTACACAGGTTAAAAATTCCTTTTGTTGATTACAAACTTTTTTGCCTAGCCACATTCCAGGTGAACAATGACATTGTCTGGAAATTCACATTTTACTTTAAGTTAAGTTAAGAAGGGCAGGCCTAGGAGCAACGGTAAGGTTGCCCCTGCGTGACTTGGAGGTCATGGGTTAGAAACTGGAAACAGCCTCTCGACTTGTCAGGATAAGGCTGCATACATTGTCCCTTCCCCAGACCCTACGCTGGCGGGAGCCTCGTGCACTGGGTATCCCCTTTTTATTTTACTTTAAGTTAACACTATAACTCTGTGAAAGTTGCACATTTGCATGTAGACTAGTTTTCCTGACATTACCCCTTTAGCATATTCAAGTCTATTTACCATTTATGTTTTACCTTGCCCTTTTTCATGTTTAAGAGATGTCCAAAGGAAAATGACAAAAGCTTCCTATTGAACATCAAGACAGGAGCGCATGCAAACACAGACATAAAAGGATGACATAGAACACTGCCCTGCCTGCAGGCAGCATGGACGCATACATCTTTTGCTCAAATGCTGGACGTCATAGAGATGTTTTGTTACCAAATGTTACCATCTCACCTGAGCTTGCCCAGATGGTCAGGCATCGTTGTCGTTCTCATTGTTGTTCAGAACTGTCATTGTTGTCATCATCATTGCATTGGTGTAGCAGGAGTTGGTGGTGCCGGGGAGTGGGGGGGCGCATGGCTGAGAGGGGTGGACGGGGTCTTCCTTAACTGAACTGGGGTATATGCGTCATCTTTTAACTTGGGTTAACATTAATTAGAAATTACGAGAAACATTGGAATGGAAACAAAGAGCAGAAACTTATTTAGGAATGGATAAATATTTGAGGGAGTTATTTGGATTTTCCAAGATTATAGGGACTTATTTGAATATCCATATAATTATAGGACTAATAAGTTTCTTTAAAAAAAACCTTGTCTTTCAATGGTTATCATGGCTTACGATATTTCTTTATGTTTTTCACTACATTTTGTCTTTGTCATAGCCATCTGCTGTTGAGGGGCACTTTAGTTATGTCTGTAGTCTTTCACTCTATTTATATGAATTATAAGCACTAAGGGGTGGCTTCATTCTTCTGGCGGACACCTGTTTCAGGGAAATCTCCATGTGCCATTGTTGAACCCGAAAAATTCCGAGGTTCGAACGAAGGTCGGGCAACAAACCCGCCCGGAAAGTTGTAAAGCTTCAGGAAAATCCCTGGGCCCGGCTATTTCGAACATCTGAGATAAACGGGTTGAAGATATTTATTCCAGTTTAATTCGAGATGTATTTTAAATACATATATAATACTTTGATAGTGCGACATGTTGAGATATACAACCTCCGTCGTGCAAGGTGTTGGACGCGGAAATTTTCTTTTGGTGGAAAATATATGGATTTTGACCATGGAGGCACTTTTATATATGTGTGGGTGTGTCAATCTGTTATATAGACAAAAGATTTGAAATCCACTTGATGCGGGAAATTTACATGTCCATTTATTGGACGATTGTGCCAATATTTGAGATATTTCTTTCACATTTTATTTGATTAGGCGATCAGGTTTCGTGTGCTGGATCCTTCCCCACCGACCGGAATCGGTGTTAATTTGCATCAGATTGAATCCAAAGACCTTTGATAATAATGTCGAGATTCATCTTTGGCACAAAGTCCAAGAGTTTGAAAAATGTAATTTGAATTACAATTTGGTCTTTTGAGACCATTATACTTGGTCCCGATTATATGATCGAGTCTTCAAGATTGTATTCCATCGCAGTCGGACTCCTTGAATTTGCTTCCACCTACATTTGATTTGCTTTATAGTCATAAATTCATAATCACTTTTTGATTGTGATCAGACCTTTAGAGTTGACTTGATGTCTATAAAGGGCATTTCCGCACAAAGTGAGAGTATTTGTATATCTTCTAACCTTTCTGGTTTTACTGTAACTTTTACCCTTTCTGAGTATTTCTGCAGTTTCTTCCCCTTGAGGGTATTCCTTTAATTTGGCATCATTTTTGGACACCCTTGCCATTTCTTGACATTCCCAGACATTTCCGTCATTTCTTAACTTTCCCGGGTGTTTTCTACCATTCCTTGGCTTTCTCAGGCTTTTCTGTCATTTCTTGGCATTTTATGACTTTCTTGGCTTTTCTGTCGCTTCATGATGACCTTTGACTTTTCTGTCATTCCTCGACTTTTAATCGAAGTCGAACTCAGCAGAGCGCACGCTACTTCAGGGAAGTGACGTGGGTCCCGCTCCACCGAGTCGTGCAAACGACATAAAATCGAATGGCATATCAGGGGCTAGCAGTGATATGGCGACTAGAGACTTGGCCAATGTTGTCTTTTGAAGAAGATTTGGACAACATTGTATTTGAGCCTTTTCCAAGACTTCTTCGTAATTGCCACCCTTTTAGAGGACTTTTCTATACTTTCTACCCTTTTGGAGGGACTTTCTGTAACTTTCCATTGAACAGGGCTCTTGTGGAATTTTCCATGAGCATAAATTCCCTCTCTAAAAGGTCTTTCATGAGAGCTGCTTGAAAAGCTTGACAGCATGCCCGTTTGACTTTGAGTATTTGAAGTACTTGAGTGTCTTCAAATTTACCCCATGGCATTTGTATGGTTTCCATATGGGGATAAATACATATGATCATGGACGGACCCAATGAAGAACCAGTGGGGTCATGTGACCCCACTGATTTTTAAAACCCTATTAATGAGTCTAAATTTTTCCATTACATTAACTTGGTTGAAAATTTTTCTAAAGGGAGTGACCCCACTGAAAATTTTTCTGGGTCCGTCTATGCATATAATCATGCCTCGAGCAGAGTCCATGCATAGAGATGCACACATGAATATATAATGAACATATGGTCGTGGCTCGGGCAGAATCTCTGCTTAGGCAGAGTCTCCCTATGGAGGTACACACATATGAACATATGAATATTTTATCCCCATGGAGTCTAACTTGACATGAGGTGAACATATATGATCGTACCTCAAGTAAGGTCTCCGCTTGGGCAGAGTCTCTCCATGGAGGTACGCACATATGAACATATAAATATTTCATCCCCATGGAGTCTAGCTCGACATGGAGATTTGCACATGAACATTATATGAACATATGATCGCGCCTTGGGCAAAATCTTCGCTTGGGCAGAGTCTCCCCATAGAGGTACGCACATATGAACACAAAAATATTTCATCCCCATAAAGTCCAGCTCGACATGAGAGGAAGAAATGAACACGTGAATGTTAAAATATTTTATCTCCTGGAGTTTTGCTCAACATGAAAAATATTAAACACATGAACATATAACATTTTTATCTCCATAGAGTCTCACTCAACATAGAGATATTAATACAAATATTTAGATTTCATCACCCATGGAATCCCGCTCAACATGGGGAATATACACAGGGGGGTCGAGATGACCCAGACTTGCCGTGCACGAGCACTTTACGCCGAGCACCAACACTTCACCGCCTTTGAGAATCCCCCATGGGGGGTCTTCAGCTGACTGGGCAGTAGGGGGACGAATCCCTTTTTTTAAGCTCCGACCCCCTTTTCTCTATCGCATGAAGGGAATATTTATAGGGGTTTTGCCCAGAGGGGGGGGGGTCCGAGTAGACCTGGAGAGCCCCCTCTCCGAGTAGGGAGGAGAAAGATTTACCCGGAGAGGGCTCTCTGAGTAGAAAATTTCCTACTCGAGGGGAGTTCCTCCGGATAGGGATCTCCCTACCCAAAAGAGCGCCCCCCCCCCCCCCCCCCCCCACCCCCTCTCTCTCTCTCCGGGTAGGGGCCTCCCTACCTAAAGAGTACCAGAGAGACCCCCCTCTCCGGTAGGGAGGCCCCTACCCGAGAGGAGAGGGGGAGACCTCCTCTCATCTTTTCTTTCTTCTTTGTCTTATATATATATACATATTTATTTAATGGCCCCAATGGCCATTTTGGGTTCAACACAAGGTCAACGCAATTCTGGTCAAATCGGTTGCAACAATGCATCGAACACTCCCGGGTCAATAAAATGACTCCGACAACCGGAAGATGACGACTGACAGACTTCAAGGAGCTCCAAGTGGAAGAAAGAGTCCAAGTGGGGGGGTTCACCAAACAGACCCCCCACATGGGGGTTTTCTACACAGACCCCCCCCCCCCCCCCCCCCCCCCCCCACCACAGGGGGTTTTCGCGCCAAGACCCCCACAGGCAGCCAAACATGCCCGAGGGGCCCTCCTTTAGCCCTCAAAACCTCTATAAATAGGAGGCCAAGGGTCAAGCAAGAGAAGGAAGACACAAAGGAGGACGATACAGAGAAGAGGAGACTTCGGAAAGAAAAAAAGATCCTTTGGGAGGAAACTCTGTGAAGAAAAAGGAGCATGGAGGAGAAAGACTTCAAGAAAGCCCTTTGTTAAGAAAACATTGTTGTTGAAGGAAGACACGTGCAGGTCTTTGTAATGACCATGTCTTTTTGTAAATAAGTTCTTCCATGTTCGTGAAATAAATACACATGTGGAAGGCATGAACACTTCTTGTAACATTTGATGGTGGTACATATACACCATGAAATCTAAAAATGCAAATGTGATAAAGATATTTGCGGATGCAACATATGGATGTCCAAATACAGTTTCTAACCCCATAGTCGGCAAAGGTCTTTTAACAAACGTATTATATCAAATGTGTTCGAGTTTTGACTCGATGTAAATGAAACACCGACTCTGGTTGGTGGGAAAGGGTCCAATACACGATCACCCTAATCGCCTGATGAAACGGACGCGCGCAGAATATATACATCATCATCATCATCAGAGCCTTATCCCATTAGAATATATACATATACTTCCATAAATATTTGAGTGCTTAGGGTCATGGTATGCAATCTCGCGAGAATATCGGTCTCGGCCCCTTCCCGAGAAACGAGAAGACCGAGATGCCTCTTCAGGCAGGTTGTCAGGATCCCCTTATTTACCTGAATATCATTTAAGTAAATATTCATTTACTTAAGATATTACATGTAAATAAGAAAGTACCCCCCATTTGAATCTAATAAAAATATCAAAAAATTATATCTCTTACAAATAAAAAGTCAACTCTCCCATCCAAGAAGAAAATCACGATTTCGGTGGTTCCATCAAAATAGCGACTTTCTAATCTTTCATAATTTGACATATCTAAAATTTCATAATTCAAATAAACCTAATAGAATACTAAAAATTTAAAGTCCGGTAAAAAAGTCAACGTGCATATGACTTCTCCAAAGGAGTCACTCTCCTACTGACAGCACTTAGTCTGCTCGAGACCTATCAGGATTTGGTCAAACCTAAGTTATCATCACCTAAACTCATGAGATTTTTCACTTTCTAATTGAAAAGAAACTAGAATCCTACGGAGAGAAAAATGAAAATGCACATCCTGAATCCCAATTCTCACACTCTTGTTGTATGATATATGTGAACCTATGTCATCCATGGTTGAGGCTTGAGAATGTATACAATTATCTATGTTCCTTAAGGAATTATCTATGTGAACTTGTGCAATCCACGCTTTTATGTTATCCTGATCTCCCGAGATCTCTCCGAGATCTCTTCTCTTTGACCATCCCGAGACGAAGCCAAGATCCGATATGGCAAACCTTGCTTAGGGTATTTAACCCTATGCACCCCATAAAATATCTAATTTTGTCTATTTTCTCAAAACAGTCTGGCGCACCCATATATATCAAAAAGTCATATATACATATTAAAAACACCACGCCATGTGCGAGATGACACAGTGCGACGCGTGCGTGTGTGCGCACATATTCCCCCGCATGTTCTTTCTACAACCATCTTCTTCCCTCTCTTCTCTCTATCATTTTTCCCTAAAATTTCAAATTTCAGAGGCTAACTGCAAATTCAAATTCGTACTCCTCAATGTCACTATCCTCACCATAATAAAAACATAATCCATATATCTGGGTAATTGATGATGCTTACAGATACTAGTTGTAAGTCTGTAACAGCGGAAGTCAGACAAGAGGCAATAAAGAATTACACTTTAAGAGAAAGCAGATGTTCGCAACAACTCCAAGCAATTGCAAACCCATCAGAGGACGACGTTGCCCTTCCAAGTTCATCCATAACAATTAGGCTCCTGCATTCAGAATACAGTGCATTCAGTATTTAAGGCTAACTATATAATGATATTTAACAATCAAAATAATTAAGATCCTTGTACAGAAATGGTACTTTGGGGAGACATTTTGCATCAGGAAGCAGTCTCTTTCATCTCTGTCATAAACTGTAGCATCCAAAAGTTGATATATAGTTTATTATACACAATGATCACTTTTTTAAGGCAGAATTTGCATGACTAATGCACGACTCAGGATAACCTGGCAAGTACAATTTTTACGTGGCAGGCTGCAAAAATATTAGTACATCACCCACCTGATAAAATTCTTAGACAATTGCTGATTTATCAGACACTGAGTGCCAGAAAAATGCTAAAATAAGATTGAAATAGGAATCTTGTGAATTCTAAACAGTTAAGATGAATTAGGAGTCCAATGAGTATAGCTGCAAAATACATATAACCACGCTTCATTTCATATGGACAAACGCAAGAAATGATAAGCATTCCATTTTGCTTAATTTTACTTTACTTGCTGTATATGTTTGTTGGACCCCAAAACTGGTCATTGGGGCCATTAAATAAATAATATATATATATGTATATATTTATACTTATATAAAAGAAAGAAAGGAGGGGAGGGGAAAAAAACCCCTCCCCTTTGGGTAGGGGACCTCCGAGTAGGGAAGTCCTTACCCGGAGGGACCTGAGAGAGTTCCCCTACCCGGAGGGACCCTCCCTCCGAGTAGGCCTCTAGCTGGAGGAACCTTCCTCCAGATAGATCTCTCTCTCTCTCTCTATGCCCCCTCCGGGCAAAACCCCTATAATACCCCCTTCGAGCAACAAAGAAAGGGGTCGGGCTTCCAAGAGGGATTCGTCCCCCTACTACCCAGTCGGCCGAAGACTCCCCTTGGGGGGAGACCCTCAAAGGCGTGAAGTGTTCGTGCTCGGCATAAAGTGCTCGTGCGCGGCAAGCTAGGGTCATCTTCGACTATGAAACTCCTGTGTATATCCCCTCCCATGTCTAGTTGAACTCCATGGGGGGTGAAATATAAATGTTTATAAAATCTCTATGTCGAGCTGGACTCCATGGAGATAAAAATGTCAATGCTCATGTGCAAACCTCCATGTCGAGCTGGACTCCATGGAGATGAAATGTTTATATATTCATAGGGAAATGCTATTTGCCCGGGCGTCCGAGCTGGCGCTGCCGCATTGGGCAGCGCCGAGCTGCGTGGGGCCCGCAGCTCGGCGATGCCCAGTGCAGCAGCACCAGCTCAGACGCCCGGGCAAATCTCGCGCCCGGGCGCGCAACACTTCTCATATTCATATGTGCGTACCTTCATGGGGAGACTCTGCCCAAGCGGAGATTCTGCCCGAGGCACAATCATATGATCATCATATGTTCATTTGCAAACCTCCATGTTGAGCTGAACTCCATAGGGATGAAATGATGTACGTACCTCCACAGGAGACTCTGCCCAAGCAGAGACTACCTGAGGCACTGTCGGACGCGGAAAGTATCGTGTTTGTATTTTATTTGGTATTTGAGTTTGATTTGATTTTTATTTATTTATTTTGCCTTGTGGGGCGTGCCGGCCTGTCTAGCAGACAGAAATTAGAAACTGCGCAATGCGGAGAGAAAGTTTTATGTCCATGGAATAGACAAGTGCGCCAGTTTTACTTTGAACTTTATTTGTTTCGCGATTTTATTTTATCAGGTGATTAGGATAGCGTGTGCTGGACCCCTGTCTCCATCGATTGGAATCGATGTTTTGTTTACATCGGATTAAAAGCCTTTGATGTTATTTCTAAATCAGTTTTAATCTGAATACCATTGATAGCAAAGTCGAGAGGTTTTGCATTTTCTAGAAAATAATAATGCGGTGTTTTGCCTTTTTTATCAGACAAAATGGATTTTGATTTGAAAGAGGGATTTGTTTTTTTTTTAAGTATTTCATTTTGAAGAATAATATTTGCTTTAAGGAAAGGATTTCATTTTGAAGAGTATGAATTCCTTTTGAGGGTTTGACATATAATTTGGGGAATGAACGGGTATATTCCCGTGAATTTATTTGGTATTTGAGTATATTGTGAATTTGGACAGAACTCCCGCATAGGCAGAGTTACCGTATAAATATATGAACGTGTATTTGATGGGCATATAGTCATTATTTTAGGGGAGGGTCCCTATGCGGACAGAGTCTCCCCATGAAATACGCACATATGCACATATAGTTTATGAACATATGAGTATGTTTTTAAGCGGAACCTCCGCTTGGACAGAGTTTCCTTTAGTATACATATGAACATATATATTTGTGAACATATGAATATATTTTCGGACAGAACCTCCGCTTGGGCAGAGTTTCCTTTAGAAAACATATACATATGACACATTATTTGTGAACATATGAGTATGTTTTCGGGCAGAACCTCCACTTGGGCAGAGTTTCATTTAGAAAACATATACATATGAGCACATTATTTGTGAACATATGAGTATGTTTTCGAGCAAAACCTCTGCTTGGGCAGAATTTTCTTTAGAAAACATATACATATGAGCACAAACACTCATCCTTCCCGGAGACTTGCTCGACGGGAGGGAAGAACATATGCACCTAAATGCTTATACCCATGGAGACTTACTCGACATGGAAGCATTTAGAGCACAAGAATAAAGATGTTTAAATACCCTATGCCCATGGAGACTTGCTCGATATGGAATAAACACCAAAGAACACGATTTAATTTTTACCTCCACAGAGACTTGCTCGATGTGGAGGTATGCGTTTCATTAGGATTTTTTGAAACCCTCCAAGGAGATTAGCTCGACATAGAGGGGAATTAAGGAGATTTCGTAGCCGGATGGAGACAAACTCCCTTTCTTTTGTGCTTGCCGAGGACGAATACCTTCACACCGAGCGGAGGGAGGGCGAATACCTTCACACCAATGGAAGAACCTTTGAGAACAAGCTAAAACTTCTTTTTGGAAGAGCCTTTCCCTTTTTTTTTATTTCCAGCAAAAGGGGATTGCCCAAAGGATGGAAAGATCCAAAAAGAGATCCCTTGCCCCCTTGGGCTACATGAACATTTAGGGGTTTTAGCCCCTTATACTTGAGAGGGATGAGGGGGCAACTGATGGGAGGTTCCATCGGTTAGGAGCTGTTGAACCCGGAAAAATACCGGGACGTAAACGAATCCCGGGCAGCAAATCAGCCCGGAAAGCTACGAAGGTCCGAGAATAAAACCCCGACCTTCCCCACTCAAACACCTGAGATAAACGGATTCGAGTTCATATTTTAGTCCGAAATAATTCAGATTATGCATTTGAAATATGACGTCCAAAGGTTCGTTAGGGCGGAGCATATACCCTCCGGTGGGTAAAGTCAACGTCCGAAGATGCGTCTAAGACCGTGCACGACGTGTACGTGGTCAGGAAGGCCAAATGCCCTTGGTCTCCGAAAACGGGGACAAACGCACGTAAAACGTCCAAGAGCGCACGTCAAATGCACACAAGCGCACGTGGACGCGCGAGCACGCACGCTGGACGGCCGTGGACTGGCGAAGAATAGCCCAAAAGGGAAATAAACTCCTGCTCGTGGGAAATGGCAAAGGAGATGGCCAAGGCCCACCTTTTATAAGCGGGCCAAGGGGGGGGGACCAGCATGGGTGCCACCCGCGCCGGACCAGGCCGACGCGGGCGGCCACCCGCGCCAAACCAGGCCCGCACAGGCGGCCACTCGCGCCGGCCGAGCGCGGGGCCCGCGCACGCGGGCGGCCACCCGCGCCGGGCTAGCACGGGTGCCACCCGCGCCGGCCCAGCGCAAGGGGCCCACTGCCTGGCCCGGCGCCCCTGCCTGACGGGGCCCACTACCTGGCCCGGCGCCCTTGCCTGACGGGGCCCACTACCTAGCCCAGCACCCCTGGCCAACCTCGGGCCACCCACGCGAGACTCCACCTCCGCCGAACCACTCCTAAGCCCCTATAAATACGGGATAGGGGCATGAAGAAAGACGGACGGATCCCGCCTACAAGCTTTGGACCCCCCGCACCCCAGCGCTCCGAGAGAAGAAAAAACCTCTCCAGAGCTCCCGCTTCCGCTGCTGCCTCCTGCTTCCAGGCTTCGTCCGTGAAGAATTCGTCGGCCTCCTTATGCCCAGTCCGTGCCAAGACACCGCAGGTCATTATATAAGACCCGTACCCGATGTTTTCTACGTAAGTCCTCCCGTGTTTAAAATAACACGTGCGGAGGCACGTCATGTAATCGTCCAACGGAGGTATAAACACCCCGTTGTGGACGTAAATGTAAATGACGCATTATGTAAACGCCCAATGAAGGTACAAACACCCCATTAAAGGCGTAAATGTAAACATCATGTCATGTAAACGTCTAACGGAGGTATAAACACCCCGTTACGTAATGTCGTTGTGCAGACGCCTAGTGGAGGTATAAACACCCCATTCAAGGCGTAAATGTAAATGTCATAATTACATTTGAGCATTTGTGGAAATTTACTTGTCGTCTATTTCCTTAAATTCTGGCATAAGGTCTTTTAATAAACATATCGCATCGAAGGTATTCGGGTTTTACCCGATGTAAATGAAACATCGACTCCGGTCGGTGGGGAACGGTCTAGTACACGACCACTCCAATCGCCTAAAAATACGGACGCACGCGGAAAAAATAAAATAAGATATTTGAGGGCTATAGGATTTACACCCAATGCGCCTCACAAAAATAAATCTCTTTGTCTGTTTCTTGCAAACAATCTGGCATGCCCGAAACACATTTATTTTATTTAAAGAAAAAGGCGCGCATGCGTCCGCGTCGCGTCGCCGAAATCTTCAAAGCAAAGTATATTCCGCATTCCACAGGAGCCTAACTGATGGAACTCTCCATCGGTTAAGGGTCACCTCCCCTTAACCGATGGAATACTTCCATCGGTTAGGGGGGTTCTTTCCCCAACCGATGGGGAGTACCATCGGTTAGGGGGTGTTTCCCCCAACCGATGGGAGGTGCTAACCGATGGAAGGTCCCATCGGTTAAGGGGACTATGTACCATCGGTTGGGGGTTTAAACCCCTTAACCGATGGTAAGTCCCATCGGTCATACATGGGGATTTTTTTGCCTATAAGTAGGCCCTCCATGTCTTCTTAAGGAGATGTTGGTGTTGTTGGAGCTTTGCCCCTTTTCCTTGGAGATTTCTCGGCGAAGAGTTGGATTTGCAAGTGCTTGGAGCTTCTGCTGCACGTGTTCTTTGTACTTGTTCTTCACATTTGGTCTTATTGACCTTGTGCTGCCGGATTTCTTCCGTAACGTATCCTCCTCGAAGCGTTGTTCTTCTCTGAACTTTTGCTTCACTGGAGAGGCTTGCTGCCAACTTAATGAATAAATTCCCTTCCTTAGCTTGAAAGGAACTTGGATCCAATATTACCTAAGCAACCATGGGGTCACTTAAGTAATACTGACATTTACTTCATCTATAAGTCACCTTCAAAAGGTACTCTATTCATATTACTTAAGCAACCAGGAGGGCTATCTAAGTAACCATTGGATCATTATAAATGGACTTCGGCATTTCCCCTTGTAGCTATCCACCACAAACTTTTCGGGGTGCAACAGTGCCTTGAGCACATCATAACTGACGGAAAAGTCAAGGGTTTTGTCCTTGTGCCTTAAGTATGATCAGTTTGAAGCCATATTTTGGGGAACCCCCCCCCCTCCCTCCCTCTTGTTCTTGAGCCTATATCCAAGCTAGGGTAGTGACTTGTGTAGTTCACATGTATACACACGTGGTTGAGGGAGAGGACACCATCGTTATGGAGCCATGGTCCCCAACTATTCCCACTCTTCTCACTTGCTTAACTCTATGAGGTTCCGGAGCCTAATAAAGGCAGTTAAGTGTGGGGCCGTGACTTGGCTAGGTTGCAGTTGTGTTGGTTTCTATGTAACCTCACTTGCCTTAATCCACATGTGTGGAGGTAGTTAGGCGTAATGTTGTAGTTGGAAGGTGAGACGCCCATTAGTGCGCCCGACTACAAGGCTAGTGGCCATGTCTTTCTGTCGCTGAGGCTAGAGTGTCGACGGGACCAAGAGTAGGCTAGTGCAAGTCGGCTAGCCCTGGTCTAGCTTAGTGCCTTGCTGCAAACTCTGTACACGTATGCCCTGTGTTCATCGTGAGTTGACCAATCTTGATATCTTACTCTACTTACTGCTGGTTTAGTTGTTGCTATCCTGCGTAGTTTAATTTAACTACTTATTTTCACATATCATATTATGTTCTTTCATTGTTTTAGCTAAGTGGTGGGAAGGATCACTACGGAGCCTATGACTCGTGAGGCTCACTCCCTACCTTTTCATGTGAGAGCTCACGTCAACGGCATCCACCCCGATCTAAAGACTAGCTCGCAAAGGGTGGCTTCTCTTGAGACTTGCACTAGCATTATTTGTTGATAGAACCACGAGGTGTGCCCCTTATGGGAAGTGTATCATTTCTTTTACTTGTACTCTCATTTGGGACAACACGTATTATGTAAATGATGTACTCTAATTTATGTTATAATTATTTCAGTTTCTTATACACTCACAAGTCCATTGCTTTACCTTTCTAGGTCTTCGGACTTGTGGGTGGCAGGCTGGGGTTCGTACTACTACGAGTCCTTAATAGGCTATGGATCTTGGGTTACTACAATGTGTAGATTGGCTTTGGTATTTTGCACTGCTTACCACTAGTTTAGCTATTACTTTCCGGCATAGTTTAATGAATTACATAGTCGTCATTCCTTTTGCTTTTATTATGTTGTTTTGGCTAAGTGGTGAGTCGAACTTCGAAGGGTCCCTACCGAGTCTATGACTCATGAGCCTCACTCCCTACTTTTTAGGTGAGGGCTTGCAACAAATCCGCCTCGAACTGGAGAGCAACTCATGGAGAGCAGGCTTCCTTTATGCCAGTAGTGGCCAGTTAGCTGATCCCTAGGGTATGTCTCTATGGGAAATGTAGTATTTCTTTTTACTTGTACTTTTATTCGAGACATCTTATATCATGTAAACAATGTACTTTATTTTTTGTTATAGTTATTTTAGTTTCTTGTACACTTCACTAGGCCGATTTTCGTTACCCTTCATGGCCTTTGGACCCGCAGGTGGGGGGCCGAGGTTCTTGCCGCTACAGGTCCTTAGTGGACCACAGATCCCTGGTTGCTCCAAGTAGTTGCATGTTTCTTGTATTAATTTACAGTCAGATTGTAGGCCATATATCATTAGCAACAGCAACAAAGCACTTATTGGTGAAACTATTGTAGCACTTCATGTGGAGGGACAAGGAAAACCATTATCATCTAGACAAGCTCAAATCATAACTGGATGCAGAATTGGCATCAGACATTTAAAATTTCTGCTCTCTCACAACATTAGGCATAGGTTACAAGCATAGAATCCACAATTATGAATAGACACTTGTGAAATATACATAGTAAATAAACTAGGACAACAGAGTGATGTCCTAGTTCTTTAAAGAAAACCATGACTACAGTGAAATAAATGTGATTTACGAGAGTATAAAATAAAGCTACAAAATATTCCAAATCTCACAGTGCTTGAGTTGCATTCAAGACTGTCACCAGTGCCTATTCGTGTAAATATGCGATCAACCACCCTCAAAGAAGCAAAATGTGCTGGAACATAACAGCCAATTTGAGCAAGGATGACTATCAAACACACTTGCTGAAGATATGTGCTTTTTCCACTCCTGATAATTTGTATATACAATGAGCAGATTAGAATTTCACTGATGGCAAGAGTAGAAAAAGAGTGAAATTATGTGTTCAATCCATTATGTTAACATTTTTGGTGTAATTTAAAGAAGGCAAAAATTCTCCTAGAGACTAATTTCCAGAAAACTGACTTTTTATAAACAACAATCTCACATGTTTGGACCCATGACTATCACCATGTTGGATGCTTCAGAGAGGAAAATATTGTTAGGCTGCATGACAGGAACCAGTAAATCACTTTGAATAGTATCGATAGTTATCTAAATATAACCAAATATAGGAAGAGAGATAAGGAAAGCTGTGAAGAAATAAAACAATACATACAATAAATCCACTGTGTATAGATTCAAGGATTGGATGCCTTCCAGCATCAATCGCCATTGGACCATTGTCTATCAGGAAACAACAGTCAAATGTTTTCAGAAATCGAAAACTTTATATAACTCAGAAGACATTATGCCAGGGAAATCTAGACTACCTGTGAACTCAGGTCTCGTATATTTATCTACAGGCATGGTCAATATGGTCTGTGCGAATGAATTGACAATCATGTCTAAAAGGCTTAGAACCTCCGCAAGCAGTGTTAGGATAGAAATGTCATCCCTGATGACATCAATGAGACCTGTGAAGCAAATTCAATCGATTACATGTTTCATCTTGAAGAATAACTGGTCCCTGAAAACCATCTGAAGATAAAAGGTTCTAGTAACACAACAGAATGCAAGATGTTAACTGAAAAGGGTGGCAAAAATTTGATGCCATGCAAGTTTTCTATTTGAAATATTTGTCTATAGTTGAAATTTAAATGATAACAAGCAACACTATATTTTCAAAAAAAGGAAAATAGGTAAAACCAAAAACACTCATGTACAGCAAAAAAGGCAAAGAAGGCTGAAAAGCAGAACCACAACACATAACATCTATAAAATCGGGCCTACAAACAAAAGATGCCCCTGGATTTTGAGGATGGTGCATGCCTGGTTCCATTCAAAGGCAACATAACTTACCTAAATCCAGGATTCATTCACTGTGATGATAAATAGTATCATGAAAATAAAAAACATTAAAGAATCAGACAGTTGGATACTCTCATAATTGCACAATCACCTTCCAAGCAAACCTCTGTCCTTAAATAACAGTCAGTGGCTGCTGATCTGTTCCTCACATTTAACTGCAGAACAAATGAAAATATAACCAAAACAGATATGTCAAGCGGTGTCAAAAGCAATGAGTCAACTGATTAAGAGGAAGACATCTGGATATAGAATGGCATTGAGAATTCATGTGTGCCTCACTTTCAGACGACAAACATCAGTATATAGGGTCTGGATAATCAAAAGAAAGAAGCTGCAAAGATGTTTTTGGAAGTCCAAAAACAGATACAACAATCTGAACATGGTTTTAAAACTCATCAGATCCAAATAAAAAATAACATGAAGATAGACAGTAGAGATCCAGTATATGTTAATAAAGAAGATAGAAAATTTGACAAAATCTCCAGAGAATAGAAAATTTGATGACTCCAAAAGAACCAGATGATCTCTTATCTGTTATAGACTGTTTTCACTTTATGCCTAAAGGTTTATGCGACATATTCAATTTCAGTTCCACGCAAGCCAGGCTGATACCAGCTATCTACATCATCATCATCATCAGAGCCTTATCCCATTATTTGGGGCTGGCTATGTGAATCCTTTTCCGCCAAAGATTTCTATCAAGTGTTCTATTCGTGTGTAAACCCAAGAAGTCAAAATCATTCCCAATAGCATCGCACCATCTCATTTTAGGCCTTCTCCTAGCTCTTTTACTAGCATCCACTAAGATTTGGTCACATCTTTTAACCGGCGCCGAGTTAGCGCGACAGAACACGTGTCCAAACCACCTTGATACCAGCCATCTACAAGAACCCAAAAACAAAAATTGCAAGTATTACAAAACCATTAACCCTGCCACTTGAGACTTTATAGAACATGTCGAGCATAAAAGAAACTAAAAAGGAGAAGTTTTTCCAAACATGGAACTGTAACAGATTAAATTGCACATCTACATTATAACAAATGCAACTATTACTTCCGAAGGATTTTAAAAATAAAATTTGAGGGATAAGGTTAGTTTTCAATTTCAAAAATTCAATTTACAGTTTTGCCTGACATTTGAAGGGTCTAGGTAAGCAACATCCCCACCAACCTTGCCATCCTAATCCACCTTCTCTGATGCTAATCACATCACCTTAAAGAAACTTGATTTGTGCCATCTGTGAATGAACTAAACCACATGAATGGACAAATCTCATTATAAGAGCATGCTTTAGAGTAAGTGCAAAGGCCCCATTGCAGTCCAATTAGGCTTCTAAATATCTGTCAAGTGTTTCAGGATGTTGTGGGAGGTTCTAACTTCTAAGCGTTTTTGATCGCTAGCATGTTTGGTGCTTTGGACGGTTTATGGATTGGATCTAGTGGTGTTTTAGTCATTTTAGGGTTTGAGAAGTGCTTTTAATGGATAAAAGTTTTGAAATGTCAGAGCAGGTTTCTTGATGAGCTTTAAAAGTTTTGGAGGTTCCAAAGGTATTTTGTAATCATAGTGAAATTAGGGATTTGACAGGGTATTTAATATTTATTCACTTGGTTTGAATTATAGGATGTCATGGATGGTTCAATCGAGTAGGTTGGGTATTAGGATTAGGGGTCACAATACATTCCTCATTATTTAGGGTTAGGTTGAAGCTTGAGGTCATTTATCATCCTAGGGATGAAGGAATATCCAGGTCATTTTAGGTTATCTTTTAGATTCAAAGATGTTTTTGTCCTTTTAGGACTACTTAAGAAAGTAGTTAGGAACTTAGCACTTATGTGATTTGTAGAGACCAAGATGTATTGGGTATTTTATAGAATGGTTAGCTCATAGGCACAAAGTCATTAGTATTTTGTGGTGTCTCGAGGTTAGTGAAGTGAATGGTGTTTTTTATAGGTAATAGTATAATTGTATGGTGACAACTATGAGTTTTAAAAACCAAGCCTAACGAATGTTAAAAATGATCTTTTAAATACAAAGGATCAGGGAAAGCAGTTGACAAAGGAGAGACTTATCAGAGAGGATATAAAAGTCCTTTACCTATGTTAAAAATACTATGGTAGGCATGATTTGAGCAGCAGATAAACCTTCTTCAGGGAATTGTGGGTCTTGGATAGTTGGATGCTAAGTGAACAGTGGCTGTTACATTTTCAGAGGTCAATAGCATTACATAGTTTTACTCTTTTGTAGCAATGACAATGAATTAGAGTAAACTGTATTGTATTCTTCAATATGTTCAAAAATATGATTTTTCACACACAATTTGTGCACCATATTCTTAAAGTAGGGATCTCTTTCTTTTTTTAACTTTTCCACTGGGTGTAGGGTAGGATTTAGGCTGATCCTAGCCAACATTGGGTCAGCTTGGATTGGTCCTTCAGAAACTTGGGTAAAAGAGAAGTCACTGCTCAATTTGTGTTCCTTGCGTCTCTCAATGCATTTGTAGGGGATTTAGTATATTGGGATCATTGATCCTGGTACAGAGTTCGGTGCGCTGTAGGCTTATCACATTATGTTCCAGTTATAAATGCACACTGTTGTTGAATTAATGCATGATTCTAGATCTCCTTTTGCTCTTTTTTGATGAATTAAAAGACACTAAACTACTATTGATCATGTTACATAATAAAATTTGCAGCTCCAAGTTTTCCTCAAACATAAAATAGAAAATAAAGTTTGAACAAAAGTTAAAAGGAGAAAATAAAATTGGAAGAAAAGTTAAGATGACTTTAAAGTAGTTATTACATGTAGACAAGCATAATTGGCTGGGCCATGAAAAAATCATATAAATAGAGGAAATTAAATGTCATAAAGTTGCAAGAAGACTCACAGCTGCAAGTTCAAGAGTTGAGAAGTGCATATTCTTCCCATGTTTTGTGACCTGATTTTGTAAAAAAGAATAATGAAAAGAATGCATTAACACATAGAAATAAGTCATAATATTCTTAGCTAGTCACAGACTCACAGTTACTAAAATACCTGAATGAAATTATTAGGAAGTTTTCCACTGATGTCCTTGAGAGGAATGCTGAAATAAAATCCTTGTCTGCTGTTGAAAGGAATCTTCAGATTTGGTAGGTTAAACACTTCCCTGTACTTGTTTGCAAGGTCATGTATATCTGTAATAATGACTCATTAGTATCGGATTATGAGCTGGCCATAGTATCAAAAGCATGGTTTGCCGAGTCGGAATCCAAAGGGGAATCGGGTTGCTCCTGATTCGCTCCGATTCCCCCCGAATCGGTCCGAATCGGACCGATTCGCATGGATATATATATATAATATATATAAATAATATATATATATTGCAGATATATTATATGTATTACATATATGATATAATATTATATATATATTTATATATATATAAAGGGAATCGGGGCGAATCAGGCGAATCAGGGATCGGGTTTCCCCTGATCCGCTCCGATTCGGGGGAATCGGGCCGATTCGCCCCGCCATGACAACCATGATCAAAAGTAGATGCACCTTCACTTGTATCACAGAAGGTGCGCCGTGCAACATCCAAAAGCCCATCGATTCCTGCTTGACAGCAAAGCATTGTTGTGTGCATGCAAGAAAAGGTGCCCTTGTATGTAATACATCTTCATCAATGACCTCCCCTATTCTAGAAGACAGAAAGCAGTTAGAGTCAGAGACAACTATGCATCTTGATATTATGAAAGTATTTACACTTGAAGAGGGCAAAGCTCATGCAGCAGTAATCCTATGCATGCTGATTTTACATTAAAAGGAATTTAAAAAAAGGGTGAACTAAAAATCATGTGAATCAATAAATTGCACAAACAAGATGACCAATGACCATTTTACCAATAAACTGCATGAACAAACTGTTCGCTAGGTAGCAATCAAAAATTTCAGCTACGGTGAGAACCTCACACTAACCGTAAGTTTTCCGTGGAGCAGGATTAGTTTGGGAGTTCCCATGTTACCAACTCCTCCCTTCAGTGGGAAACTCTGGCCTGTAGCTTGTAATAGTTAGTGCTAAACTGGTTATTATTGACAAGGTTTGGTTGAGGGTGCACATCTATGGCTGTGTTGTTGCTTTTTGAGTGTAAATCGGGTGAGCATGGCGGTCTTAGGTGTAGTGTTGTGGTCGTTCAGATCTTCATTTAATGGGTTTCGTGTGATTGTTGGGCCAATGAGTTCTGTTTTGGGCTTTAGTGCTTTATGTGGGTGTTGTGGGCCAAAGATTTTAGCCCACATAGCACTCTAGTTCTCTATTTGAGAACGGCCTCCACCTAAGTCATGATCTCAGCGCCGCCTGTTTTGGTTCTTCGGCTGCATGTGTGATGCGGGTCGAGTTGCCAGGTGACTTTGCGTTCATGAATGCGATGGCGGACACGGCGCGTTCCTAACGCAGCGGCACACATGGATGCGTTCATAACTCTGCGGTTTTAAACAATGGTTTGCCGACCAAACAGAGCAAATGGCCCTGTTCAGCCAAGGAGAAGTTTCCAGAGGGAGATTTTGGCGATTTCAATTCGAGAGTTGGTGGTTTTGCGTAGTTTCCACGCGAGGATGGTCGGAGCGTGGGAAATGCCAATCAAATCTTATTCTTCGCATTCTTCACATTGGTAGGGAAATTCTCTCATTTCTTGCATTATTCATTTGGTTTAATGCATGAAAATAGATGTTAGTAGTTTGTGTATAGTTTCTTGTCAAGATTGATGGTTCTAATGGTTGATGATTGTGGAAATGAGGTTTCTTGGGGTTTTCTGGGTGGAACCGAGAGCTGGGCATTCTATCTGAGAACACGATGGGTCAGGCAGACGCATTCTTACGCGGTCTGTACCCCCGACGCGTTCTCAACCAGAACGCGGATTGAGGCATCGCGTTCTTAACGCGATTGTCTACCCTACCACGTTTTGGTTTCTGAAACCAGAGGGCCTCTAGTTTGCAGTATGGATACAATAGGGTCTTGATTTCCAGTGTTATCTCGTTAGATTAATATATTTGAATATTCAAATATGCATGTTTTATTATGAATGATCAATGGAGTTTTATGTAGGTAATATAATAGTCGATATGAGATTTAAGTGATGAAGTGGTCAATTTTATGTGTGTTCTATGGTTTGGAAAGGTTTCAGTCGTCGGTTGGGCCTGTGTGGCCGCTCTTGGGGTGCTCTGTTTGAGACCCGCAGGTCGGGCAATCTATTTAGAATCGTGCCCCATCGGGTGGACGTTTTGTGTGGCGTTCAAGTTGGTAAACACGTAAGTATCTATTGGCATGGTTTCCATGTCCGACGCATTGGCGTCGCGTCATGCATGGATGGCAAACTCGGATCGGGGTGCTGGATCGGACCCAGTCGACCCTGATCCAAGTCGGGTCGGATCGCAAGATCCGCCCGATTCCATGGGAATCTAGCCAATCCAGGATCGGCTAGATTAAAAAATGAATAAAAATTGTGAAAAATGAAGAAAAATCAGAGGAAAATCAGAGAAAATTCTTTAAAAATATATATAACAATTGCACAATTTAGATATATCCATAGTCTAGTTGCACATATATCCATATTACAATATAGAGCAACGATAATTATAATATCTTATTTACGTGAACATCATTTAAATAAATGTTATATTTGTAGTTTTATTTACTTAAGATATTGCATGTAAATAAGAAAGTACCCCCTATTTGAATCCAACAAAAACATCAAAAAAATCATATCTCTTACAAATAAAAAGTCAACTCTCCTGTCCAAGAAGAAAATCATGATTTCAGTGGTTCCTTCAAAATAGCGACTTTCTAATCTTTCATAATTTGGCATATCTAAAATTTTCATAATTCAAATAAACTCAATAGAATACTAAAAATTTAAAGTCCGATGAAAAAAAGTCAAACGTGCATATGACTTCTCTAAGGGAGTCACTCTCCTACTGACAACACTTAGTCTGCTTGAGATCCAATTAGAAAGTGAAAATTCTCATGAGTTTAGGTGATGATAGCTTAGCTTTGACCAATCCTGAGAGCAGGGTTTGCCGAATCGGGGCGAATCGGCCCGATTCCCCCGAATCGGTGCGAATCAGAGGAAACCCGATCCCTGATTCATCTGATTCGCCCTGATTCCCTTTATATATATAATATATATATATAATATCATATTATATCATATTTGTAATATATGTTATACATTATAAATATGATATATATTACATATATGTATTTAATCAATATAAATGTATCTAAAATATGATATATGTAATATATATATCATATGATATATTATATATATATATACCCATGTGAATCGGTCCGATTCGGATCAATTCTGGGGGAATCGGGGCGATCAGGAGCAACCTGATTCGCCTTCCGATTCTGATTCGGAAACCATGCCTGAGAGGTCTCAAGCAGACTAAGTGTTGTTAGTAGAAGAGTGGCTCCCTTGGAGAAGTTATATACACGTTTGACTTTTTTTACCGGACTTTAGATTTTTAGTATTCTATTGAGTTTATTTGAATTATGAAATTTTTAGATATGTCAAGTTATGAAAGATTAGAAAGTCGCTACTTTGATAGAATCACTGAAATCGTGGTTTTTTCTTGAATAAAAGAGTTGACTTTTTATTTGTAAGAGATATGATATTTCTGATATTTTTATTGAATTCAAATAGAGGATACTTTCTTATTTACATGTAATATCTTAAGTAAATGAAACTACAAATATATAATAAGGTAAGTGGAGGGGATCGGACATAATTAAGGTAAGCTGAAGGAATCGGGCTACATCAGATGAAATCGAGGTGGATCATGTGGAATCGGACTAGGTCGGCCAGATCCAGTCTGATTCCGTCCAATTCTGCTCGATCCACCCCGATTCCACCTTACATCGTGGGTGGTCGTCGTCCCCCCCCCCCCCCCCCCCCCCGCCCCCCCAATTGGGTCGTCATAGGTCGATTCCGATCCGAATCGGCCGACTTTGCCATCCATAATGTCATGAGTTTGTGGCTTGTTCTGGCTTTCTATGTACCAAGTTTCTCTTTGAGTTCGGAGGTTGACCTTTAAGTCAACAGTACCCTAGTTTGTGAGCCCGATGGTTCTGTTGTGTTGTGTTAGTGAGAATAGTGATTATTGGCATTTCGTTTAAAGGTTTGATATTGTGAATATGCTTTACCGAGTTCGATGGTTTAACACTTATCCGGATGACCTCTCTAGTCAGGTATCCCAGCCTCCCAGTTCTATGTGAGCCCGGCATGTTAGTGCTCGGATTTGTCCCAGTATTGTGTGTATTGTAGAAGTCTGTATCGTCTTCCTGGACACCCTCACTCTTGTGTCGAGTTGCACGTCCAGCTGAGGAAAAGACGACAATGGGGCAGCGACTTGTAGTGTAGCTAACTTTCTGTTCGGTCACTTGTAGCGTACTCGTTGTTGGGGGGCTGTCGGACGAGGAAAATTTCATGTTGGATTTTTTTTTATTGGGGTTTAAATTTGATTTGATTTTTATTTATTTATTTTGCCTTGCGGGGCGTGCCAGCCTATCTAACAGACAGAATTCAAAATCCGCGCAATGCGAAGAGAAAATCTTATGTCCAAGGAATGGACAAGTGCGCCAGTTTTACTTCGAACTTATTTGTTCGCGATTTTATTTTATCAAGCGATTAGGGTAGCGTGTGCTGGACCTCTGTCTCCATCAATCGAAATCGATGTTTTATTTACATCGGATTAAAAGCCTTTAATGTTATTTTTACATCAGTTTTAACCCGAATACCATTGATAGCAAAGTCGAGAGGTTTTGCATTTT
This sequence comes from Colocasia esculenta, assembly GCA_014218235.1. Classification (NCBI taxonomy): domain Eukaryota; kingdom Viridiplantae; phylum Streptophyta; class Magnoliopsida; order Alismatales; family Araceae; genus Colocasia; species Colocasia esculenta. The sequence continues at coordinate 18,700 of JACBKR010001146.1, read as the reverse complement.
TCTAGAAAATAATAACACGGTGTTTTATGTTTTTTTATCGGACGAAATATATTTGCTTTGAAAAGGGATTTTTATTTTGAAAAGAGTATGAACTTCATTTGCGAGTTTAGCATGTAACTTTGAGAAACGAGCGAGCATAGACCTGTGGATTTATTTGGTATTTGAATATATTGTGCATTTGGGTAGAGTTGACGTGTAAATACACGAACACATATATTTGATGAACATATGGCCGTATTATTTTAGGGCAGAGTCTCCGTATGGACAGAGTTTTCCCAGAAAATACGTACATTGGACATATACTTTGTGAACATATGAGTATGTTTTCGAGCAAAACCTCCACTTGGGCAGAGTTTCCTTTAAAAAACATATACATATGAACATGTGTTATTTGTGAATATATGAGTATATTTTCAGGCAGAACCTCCGCTTGGACAGAGTTTCCTTTAGAAAACATATACATATGAACACATATTATTTGTGAACATACGGGTATATTTTTGGGTAGAAACCAACACTTGGGCAGAGTTTCCCCAGAAAACATACACGTATGAGCACAAAAAACTTACCTTTCTCGGAGACTCGCTCAACGAGAGGGGAGAACATATGTGTCTAAATGCTTATATCCATGGAGACTAGCTCGACATGGAAACATTTAGAACATAAGAACACAAAGATGTTTAAATACCTTATACCCATGGAGACTCGCTCGACATGGAAGGCATTTAAACACCCAAAGCACACGAGCACGATTTAATTTTATCTCCACAGAGACTAAATCGATGTGGAGTTATGGGTTACGTTTGGATTTTTTTAAACCCCACATGGAGACTAACTCGACATGAAGGGAGATTAAGAAGATTCTGTAGCCAGAGGGAGACGACCTCTCTTTTCTTTTCCGATGGAAATACCTTCACACCAAGCGGGAGAACTTTATGAGCAAGCTAGATCTTCCTTTGAGAGAGTTTTCTTTTTTTTAGATTTTCTTCCAATTTTTGGAATCCAAAAAAAGAGCTCTTATTGCCATCGGGCTACATGGGCTATTTATAGGGGGTTTGCCCCTTACATTTGAGAGAGGAGAGAGAGGTAACCGATGGAACCCTTCCATCGGTTAAGGCTTAACCGATGGTACCCTACCATCGGTTAAGGAAGAACTCCTTAACCGATGGTACCTTCCATCGGTTAAGGGCTCCTTCCTTAACCGATGGTACCCTTCCATCGGTTAAGGCCCTTAACCGATGGTAGATTTTCATCGGTTAGATGGGTTTTACATGGGGTTTTTTTTTCTATAAATACACCCCTTTGGTTCTCTTACGAAGGGTGTTTGATGATGTGAGATTTTCCACTTTTCCTTGGAGATCTCGCGACGAAGGGTTGAGTTTGCAAGTGCTTGATGCTTCTTGCTGCACGTGTTCTTTGTATTGTTCTTCAAACTTGGTCTTATTGACCTTCTGCTGCCGAATTTCTTCCGCAACATATTCTCTTCGAAGCGCTGTTCTTTTCTGAACTTCTGCCTCACTGGAGAGATTTGATGCCGACTTGATGAATAAATTTCCACTCTTAATTTGAAAGGGGCTTGGTTCCAATATCACCTAAGCAACTGTTGAACCAGATTAACAGTACATACACTAGACAATCAAAATCAAAACAAATAGCCAATAATATGGCAACACTATGCACACCTTAGGCCAAACCTTGGCCACTGGATGAAAGTTCTGAAAAATTAGGAACAGAAATACTGTTGCACCATGTTCTGGAAGAAAAAAAAAAAAAAACAGATGACAACAAATTTCTATTCTCTACCTTGCGTAGAAGATAAGAAGAAGAAGAGACAGAAGAGGGAGCGGAGAATACCTCCTGGGCCTTTTAGGGGTTGTACCTTCACCCCCACTGAGAGACCCAGCCACTGCTGGCCAAGCCATTACCTCTTCCCTCTCCCAGGGCCGCTAGTGTGCCCGTCTTCCCTAGTCGCCGCCGCCTCCACCTGCAGCTGCCTTTGCCGCCGTCGCTACAACCCCTCCCAACAAGGGCCGCCGGCACAGGGGACTTCCCCTGTTGGCCTCGCCAGCAGCGCCCCCTGCCCCTTCTGCCGTCGCCACAGGGGAGGGCCTCCCCTGCTTGTCTCGTTGCCGCAAGAGGGGAGGGGCTTCCTCTGTCTGCCTCCTCTGCGTGTTGCGCGCCGTCCCTGTTCCTGCTTCCTCCTAGCGCACAGGACAGACAAAGAGAGAGAAGACATCAAGTCTCCTTCTCCCTTCCGTCTCTCCTCCCGTGGCCCAAGGGTATAAGCAGAAATAGAAAAGAAAAGGGGAAAAGCATAAAGAAACAAGGGAATATGCAAAAATCAAATGGCCGGACGGTGCAAATGGTTGGGACGGTGTAAATGGCCGGGACGGTGCATATGGCCGAGACGGTGTTTTAGGCCGGGACGGGGTCTTTCCCCACTCCCTATAAAAGGAGGGGGGTGGCCAAACTTGAGGAGGAGGAATTTTACTAGCTCAAAAGAAGCAAGGCTTCTAAACTGCAACGCAGTCTAAGGAGAAGGGTTGTAAGGCAGCCCTAAGGAATATTGTACAAGGCACAATACGAATTTTCTCAAGTCTCTAAAAAGGTCCATTAGGCTTCCTTTGGGCCAAATTGCTTATTGGACCTAAACTGCTTATTGGGCCGGATTTTACCATTTGTGCCATGACTTATTGAATGACCACGTTCCATAATGTTTTAATGGGCCTAATGATGCTTATTGGGCGGCATTTGATGTCTCCTCATATGTGATCATGTTAATGGGCCTATTGGGCGAATTTACAACCATAATATGTTCAATACGATATAATTACAAAATAGGTCACGTTTTATTTCATACTCTTCACCAATGATTTTTTAATTAAAATCAACCAAGTTTTCGACAAACCTTACAAAATATTTCACAAACATTGTTGCTTAATTATCATAACTTTAAATAACAAAAAAGTCATATTTCATATCATTTTTGACCTACCCTAAGTTAATCTCCCTTAAATAAATAAATAAATGAAAATATTAATCTAATTCACATAATCATAATTTAAAAAAATAATGACGAAAATAATTAAATAAATGAAATGAATGATTTTAAAATAAACAAAAAATGAGAAAATGAATTTTAAAATCAATAAAAATGAAATAAATTCCAAAAAATCTAAAAAAATAGATTCCGGGCTTACAACTTTATTTCTTTCATGTACAAAAACTCATTTCATTCAATTGTGAGTTACACTCTTCTATTTCAAAGAGGTTGTCTGATGGTAATCAAGGGTGTTAGTCTTTGTGCTGATATATTACATAACCGAGGTTAGTGGGGAGGTCAAACAAACTAATAAGACCATGTCCATGTAATAAATAAATAGCCAAATAAATCAATCAAAAATAAAATTTTAAAAATTAAAAAAATGGTTCTCACAGCAACTATGGGTTACCTAAATAATAATGATATTACTTCTTTTTTTGGTAACGAGGAAATCCCGCCCCGTGGGCTTTGTGGGCTCAGGGATTAGGGTTCGTAAACTCCAAGGTCCAGACTGGCAGCTCCTACTTTCTGTGTACCCGTATTGCCCTTACCCCACTTGACGGGAAAAACCCCGGATCTACACACCTCGAGGATTGTATGTATATCAGGTAACCCCCCCCCAGGAATCGAACTCGGGACCTCTTGTTTTTAAACAAGAGTTCTAACCGATCGACCCAACCGGAGTCCTCTAATGATATTTACTTCATTCACAAGTTACCTTTGAAAGGGACTCGGACCCAATATTACTTAAGCAACCATGAGGCTACCTAAGTGACCATTGGATCATTATAAATGGCCTTTGGCATTTCCCTTTGTAGATATCCACCACAAACTTTTCAGGATTCAACAGGGCAGACATCAGTAGACGTACTGGTCCCCAGCTAATCCCTTGTTCTCACATGCCTCACTCTACGAGCCCCGAAACCTGTAGAGTGTGTCAGGTGTGGGTTTTGTGGTCTAGTAGGAGTAGGACTACAGGTGGTGGTGTTGGTTGGTCCCCACAATTTCTTGTTCTTGTAGAGGTGGAGCGGCAGTTGGACCTTTCGTCCATCACTGCAAGACCGAAAGAGCTTTCTTGTGGTTTCATTGTCCGGATCAGATCCTGGATTAGCTACCCAGTACCGTGGTCCGAGTGGCGGCAGCATGCCTTTCGACTCAAGTTTTCAGTGGTTATTGTCGTTTACACAATGGTTTATTGTCATTTACAGCAATGGTTACCGATCCTTTAGTATTTACCATTTATCTTCTGATTAGCAAATAGTTTAGCCCAGTGAAACTGTGGTTAAAGTTGAGTTGTGATTTAAGAATGTAATTATGCAATAGATCAGTTTCCTTTCTGTTAGATGTGCTTGAAATGAAATAGACCCAAAATATATTTACTTTTGTACGTTAATTGTTCTGTGAAATAGCTTACGTTACTGATGTGGCTTTGTACATGGTTTAGGAGAGTTTCCCTACTGAGCCGATGACTTTTTTAGACTCACACCCCTACACTCCCTTTTCAGGTGTTAGTAGCAGACGTGGTTCTCGGGGGCGAACTCATACCACCAGCATAGTGTGAGTTTTTGCTCCTGTGTGCACCTTGGGGTATGCCCCAGGCTGTTGTAGTTTCTTTTGGATATGTAATAATGTATTGGGACAACGTAATTTTATATAATGTGTATGAGATTATGTACTTATCATTTATCTTTATACAATATGATCATCTTTTATATTCTTACTGGACACGTGTGAGTAATATCTTTTGCGAGACTTCGGTCCGTTCTCGGGAGACAGATCCGATATGGAGCCTTTCCGAGCATAAAATCTAGGGCTGCTACATTAAGAGCTCAACATCAATGGTGATGTCCACTTTCTAGGAGCTAAAGGTGGATATAAAGGCACAAGCAATACTCATGATGCCGCTAGCCTTCACAGCCAAGACAATGTACTTGACAAAGGTGAAGGGGGATGCCTTCTCCAGGGGATTGCCATGGATGCTGCAACTGACAAGAGCCTGTCATAGGGAAGATTGTATCGTCACTGCCTTCCAGATCCCAGTTATTCAGTTTCCAAATTCCAGTTGTCAGGTCCGAGGTTTGTTCAGCTTCCTGAGGCCTTTGATGAAGGTGAGAGTTCCCATCAATTGTGTAATTTCTCGATTCTTGGCCATTCACTATGGATTCATGAAGGCAACATGCATGAAAGTCGCCTTATGAAGGCGACATGGGAGGATGTCACATTTATGTGCCAAGTGTCTACAGTGACCGACTGTGTCAATAGGTTGCCAAGTACCTATTTCCGGCTGATAAGTGTCGAGTTGCATCCCTTGTTAATGTGATTGGTCAGCATGTCGCATTATGATAGTGCGTCGGTCAAACCCTAATCGGTCTGCATGTTGCTAGGTGTCAGGCGGTCAAGGTGTTAGGTGTAAAGGCGATGATGTGGGACAAAGAGGAGAAGCGGAGATGGGAAAGAGAAGTGGCTTCTCGCCTAAGGTTTCGCACCCGGGAAGGGGGGGGGAAGAGACGGCCCCAAAAAGTTCACAAGGGATTTGATTTTTGCTTTCATTCATTCATGCCTTCCCAAAGGGGATTTACAAGAGTATTTATAGAAGGTAAACCCTAATGACCCCTTTTTAGATGACAAAGACCAAAATATATCTGGGCCTAAAAATAGGCCAAAATCGCACCCAAAAATCATAGAAAAATAGAAAGATCATGTTGGGGCCCTTTAAGAAAGTGGAAATTTGTCTTCAAGCCAAATGGATGCCGAAGTCGTAACAAGACGCCTCCTCCGACGTAGACATGCCAGATCAAAACAAACACTTGCTCGAGTGTCCCCACCAGACGACTTGGTGTGGTGTCACCTTATAACGCAACAACCTTGATGTTGCATTCTTAGGAGAAGGTGACATGGTCCCATGTCGTGTTCTCATGTCGAGGCTATAAATAGGAACCCCCCTCCAACAAATCTCCATTTCTCTTCCTTCGCCCCTCATCCATTTAAGCTCTCTCTCTCTCTCCCTCTTCTTCTCCCTTCGACGACGAGTAGCAAACAATGCAACAATGATGCGGTGCTCGGCTTCGGATTGGCGACGACAAAAACCAGGTGGAGATAGCGAGGAGAGGCAGCCAACCTACGAGAAGGCCCACAAGTTTCGTCTGGCGTTTCAGAGGTAGGGTGACGATCCCTCTACTCTATTGAAGTGTTTCTTGTGGTTTTCTTCATTGAAGCTGTTTAGGAGAGATCATGAGGTTTTTTGCATTGGTGGTAGGATCTCCAAGTTGGGGGTGGGGGGTGGGTGCATGGATGGCAGAGTCGGGTCGGCTGGGTGAGTCGGACCCAGCCGACCCCGACTCGGGTCGGTCGGATCCTTGGATCCGGCCGACTCCAATGGAGTATGGCCGACCCTGGGTCGTCCAGGTTTAAAAATTGAAAAAAAAAATCAGGAAAATCCAGAAAAATCACAGAAATCAGAAAATCACAGAAAATCGGTAAAATTATTTAAAACTATAGTAATATAACATTTTGGGTATATCTATAGTCTAGTTACACATATGTTCATATTACAATACAGAGCAACGGTAACTATGATACCTTATTTACCTGAATATCATTTAAGTAAATGTTTCATTTACTTAAGATATTACATGTAAATAAGGAAGTACCCCCATTTGAATCCAGTAAAAATATCAAAAAATCATATCTCTTACCAATAAAGTCAACTCTCCCATCGAAGAAGAAAATCGTGATTTCGGTGATTTTAGCGAAATGCTAACTTTCTAATCTCTCATAATTTGGTCTATCTAAAATTTGATAATTCAAATAAACTATATGGAACACTTAAAATTCAAAGTCCGGTAAAAAAAGTCAAACGTGCATATGACTTCTCCAAGGGAGCCACTCTCCTACTGACAGCACTTAGTCTGCTTAAGAGCTCTCAAGATTTGGTCAAACCTAAACTATCATCACCTAAACTCATGAAATTTTTCACTTTCTAATTGAAAAAGTCTTAGAAAGTGATAATTCTCATGAGTTTGAGTGGTGATAGTTTAGGTTTGACCAAATCCTGAGAGGTCTCAAGCAGACTAAGTGTTGTCAGTAGGAGAGTGACTCCCTTGGAGAAGTCATATGCACGTTTGACTTTTTTTACCGGACTTTGAATTTTTAATGTTCCATATGGTTTATTTGAATTATCAAATTTTAGATAGGCCAAATTATGAGAGATTAGAAAGTTAGCATTTCGCTAAAATCACCAAAATGCGATTTCTTCTTCGATGGAGAGTTGACTTTTTATTGGTAAGAGATATAATTTTTTTGATATTTTTATTGGATTCAAATGGGGGTACTTCCTTATTTACATGTAATATCTTAAGTAAATGAAACATTTACTTAAATGATATTCAGGTAAATAAGGGATCCTGAAGCCTTGCCCGAAGAGGATCCTGAAGGTAACCTGAGGGAATCGGTTACACCACATACAGTCCACCTGGAATCGGGTGGAGTCGGGATGAGTCGGCCTGAGTCGGGCTGAGTTGGCCCGACTCCCCCGATTTCGGTCGACTCACCCCGATTCCATGTAGCTCCATGGGTGGGTCGTTGTTCCACCCCCCAAGTCGCGCCAAGGGCCGACCCGACTCAGAGTCGGCCGACTCCGACCCGACTCATCCAATTTTGCCATCTATGGGTGGGTGAGGTTGTCTTCCCTTCTTCCAGCGAGGAATCTTGTAAAATTGGTGGCTTGTGCTGTATGCATCTCCTGTGGATTGACTCTCTCTCTCTTTCTATGCTTCATTTTAAGCCCTTTTCTAAAGATTTTGGGGAGTTGGATAGCACTTCCGAAAGAGCTAAATTTTTTCCTGAATCACCCTGATAAGGAGACATAGTCACCATCTGAAAGCGATCCCCCAACATGTCAGCTATCAATCAGTGCAACCGGCAGTTTCCTATGTGTTGAAATTCAGTGAGTATAAAAGCGGCATGAGGGGCAGTCGTCTTCTTGTTTCCTAAGCTGAGGTGTTTGTTGAATCGAGTCGTGTCCTGTCGTTGAGTTGCGCCTATAAGGATTTGGCCAGTGGGTTCAGTGTTTCGTCAGCCTATGTGGTGCAGGCAGAGGTTGCGTAATTTTCTGGTAGTGCTGTTGACGTGAGGTCAGAAGGTGTCGACATCAAGAGGTTTTTACTAAATTGTTGTGTTCTTCGGTAGTATGCCGTGTGATGGCTTCCACTGGACTGTTGTATTCTCCGACAGTGTGCTGTGAGATGGTTTCACTAGACTGCTATGTTCTTTGGCAGTGTGTCGTGAGACAATTTCTATTGGATTTATGCTCTCTGAGTTCGGTGGTAGTCAGCATTACATTCTAGTGTGACACCCTCTACTGGTCAGGTATCCTAGTGCTTCTAGCACTTCCGACTGGCATGTTAAGGGGGTTGGTCTTTGTGCCTGAGACATGATCCAAGTTTCGCCATTGTTAAGCCTATGTCCAGACAGGGGAAAGACAACCCAAGGCAACATTTTGTTTCATCACTTGAGTACACTCGTGGCTGGGGGTGAGCACACCTTGCGAATTGTGGTCTGTGCTTGATCCCTGGTTAGTCCCTTCTCTCTCTCATCACTCTACTAGGTTCCAAAGCCAAGTAGAGGTGGTTAGGCATGGGATTGCAACTTGGCCAACTGTGGCTTACCAGTGTATGTGGTGTAGTTTCACATGCCTCACTCCCAGTGTAGGAGGTGGTTAGGCGTAGGGCAGTCGGGAGTTTAGTTGCTAGGGGGTGCTCTGACTATGAGACTAGTGGTCGTGTTTTCTACCACTGTAGCAAGGTATTGCGTGTCTAGACTGATGTCGATCACCGGAGGTCGACTAGTTGGGTCCAAATGTGCAGTACTGTGTCTTCTTATTGTCAAATGTATGTATGGTCAGTAATGTAAGAGGATGTGAATAGTTGCATGTTTACTTCTAGTGGAGCGGTTGTCTTCTATTAGTTTTGGCATCCTAGTGTGGTTCCTAGGCTTGCTGTTGACATTGCGTCACTATTAACAAAGCATTGTTTGTTGTGTTCAACTGTTATTCCTAATTGAGACTGGAGTTGGCTACGGTTTTTCCCTCTTGATAGTTTAGTTTCCTTTATTAAATTATGCAATACTTGCATTGTGTATTTTTTTTTTTAGAAGTTGGCCGAAGGCCAAATTTCATTAGCCAAAAGGCAAAGGAAAAAGCAAAAAACTACAAAAGGAAAAGATAACCATAAAACATCCAGAAGAAAGGAAAGGACGAGGGGTGACTATCAAGATGATGGAAGCCCCTGCCCCTAACCTTAAAAAAAAAAAAGCCCCTGCATTGTGTTATTACTATCCTGCTACATTTAGTACTTGTAGCCTTGTGTTCGATTAAGTGGGATGGGGCATCGAATGCAAAATCGGCCGATCCAATCGGGATCGGTCGATTCAAATCAGAATCGGGGCCCGATTCGGGGAAGGAAATGCCGATCCCCCCAATTCTATGTAGAATCTGAGGGGACGGCCAACATCGGCCCAGATCGGGATCGGATCGGCCGATTCATTCCCATGATTCCCCTCAATCCCTTCCCACAATCTTGGCCAATATCGATCAATCCAACCAATTCAATTCCAGATTGGGATCGGGGAGGTCCGATCCTAGACCCGATCCAATCCGAAATTCCATGGATTGGGAGACCCCTATTGAGCATATGACCTTGTGAGGCTCATTCCCTAGTTTTGCAGGTAAGGGAATAGAAAGAGTGTGCGTGCTTCAGACTAGGCCATGAAGATCAAGTCTTTCTTGTTGTACCAGTAGTTAGTTTAGTAGCACCTTATTGGGGTATGCCTCTTAAGGATTTGCGTGTTACTTTTGTACTTGTATCAGAAACTGGGGATTGTATCGTATAAATATTGGAACACCTCTGTTGTTATAGTTATTTTAGTCTCTTGTTCACTTCTCTAAACTGCAAAACAACCCTTCCAACTCTCTGGGCTCATGGGTGGCAAAGCAGAATTTGGATCCTTATTGAGGTCCCAGGTTGCTATGAAGATGAACAAGGTGCATATATAAACAGAGACGAATAGAGGAAGTTTGTGAAGTACCAAGGAAAAGTGAGGCATGCAGGGTTTGACAATTCCAGATCCTGTACATGCACACACACACAGAGGAGAGAAGGGATTTAAATAGGGATATCATAGTCCTTTCAAGTGTCAGTTGTCCTTAACCCATAACCAACCATGTTTTGTCATGGCGGGGCGAATCGGCCGATTCCCCCGATCGGAGCGGATCAGGGAACCCGATCCCTGATTCGCCTGATTCGCCCCGATCCCCTTTATAATAAATATAAATATATTATAATATTATATCATATATGTAATACATATAATATATCTGCAATATATATATCATATTATATATATTATATATAATATACCCATGCGAATCGGTCCGATTCGGACCGATTCGGGGGAATCAGAGCGAATCAGGAGCAACCCGATTCGCCTTCCGATTCCGACTCGGCAAACCATGTAACCAACTATTCTTTAAGTTCCCAAATGTAATTGAAGTGAATGGCAGGGATCAACAAAGAAATGGTTTAAGGTTACAAGCACTAGGACTTCTAAGGTAGTAAGTTATCAAGAGTTGAATTCTGAAAGACCCTTCCTTTTTTGTGTTTCAATTTGATTTAGGATGTTGACTATACAAAGTTACTATGTACAAACCAAGCCAAGTCAGGCCATCATATCTGATCATGCAATTAAGTTCAAGGCTTCGAAGAATACAACACAAGATGTAATTATATACATTCATGAAGTATTACTAATCTTTAAAAGCTTATCTAGTGAAGCATATCCAAGACCACCTTGAAGCAATACAAACTTAAGCGAAATCATTCCAGCAAGATATAAAAAACTGCCCATACGTAACCATAGAATGACAAATTTTGCATACCTTCTCCTCATGTGTGCATATTTTTCATTCTCACAGACTGACCTGTAAACGTTACAGAGAGAAGAAAACTCTTTGCATCCTTCAGAACCTGAAATGGTTTACCTACAATAATAAGATGTAAATTTGACAAGTCCAAAGAAAATATGCGAAGAATTTATGTACAAGTCCACCTTTGAAAGAAAAGGAAGGGCATCTAGAGCCGTTTTAAGGACAATAATGTTTGAGATCAACACTTGACCCTTTCTAGCATTGGGTGGTCCTACCACTGCATCTGTCACTTTCTTATGCTTGAAGCAAAATTGACAGAGCACTTTATCTAAGAAAAAAAGGTAAACCAACCTTGAGCAGTGTCAAATAATAGTCTTATGGCCTAGAAAATACAATGAGACTAACTTTGCGTTATTTTACCTGTTTCTTTTGGGAACTTACGTAAGCCCTGAGTTAGTCCAAAGATAGTTCCTCGTTGCTTGTCAGCTCATCCTGAACGCCAAAGACAAAGTCTTCATCTTACATATATGCTGGTTTTATCTAACTAGAGAGACTATACATTGATCTGGCTATCCAACAATAAATAAACGTAACACCATGTAAAAGAATGGATGGATGTCCCCCTGACAATTTGTGGGGTTCTACCTCGATCTCCTAATACCAATGTCATACTGTCATGACTAGATTAGCTTCGTTGTCACAACTTCAAAAGAAAAGTTTGATATCAAGATTTATTTCAGAAGTTAGTTTCATTTATCCACATGTATTTGAATGAAATGATTTACTAGCTTTACTAATATTGTCAGCACTTAATAATGCATCTGAACTGTTCTAGGAAAGCCACAGAAAGCACCATCAGAACTTTCTAAGACGAAAATAGCAAAGATTCACCAACATGGAGTAAACCCCCATCAACTGTGAACTTGTAGTCCACAAAGTAGGTCATTTCCTAATCATAGGAAAATTCACCATTTATCATTAAGAGTTTATGGAATTAAAGAACGTCATCACTATGCTCGTGACATAAGAATCAGGGTTCGTCCAAGTTAAACATCTTTCATCAGTTTGTTATCTCTATGGCTTGAAGGGGATCCTCTCTCAGGTTCAACAAAACTTGCAGAAGAAAAAGGTTTGAGTTCATTATGAAGGAACAAACCTGAGAAAAAGGATGCATTTAAAATCCTGTTCCTACTGTATTGACTGAGCTGAAAATTGCAAATGTGGTTTGCTCTGTGCACACTGATAAAGGGGACACGTGAGGTGCTTAAAAAAGTACTTTTAAGTGCTTAAAAATTGCTGCCAGATTGTATTGACGTTGAATGGATTTTGAGATTTTTTTTAACCACCAAAAACTGCACTCCCCATCCAGTAACCAATTCAGCTGACAGCCTTCACCCAGACCAAAATACTATTCACATCTTGGTACTATAACTTATAGGAAACTCAATGGTGAAACTTTTGGAGTGTAATTTCAGACAGACATTTGCCAACATATCATTAGCCCCACATTACTACTATAAGGTCACTCAGTAGAATTCCTAAGACTTTCCTGACAGAAATCATGTGATTTTAGAGTAAGACAACAGGAGAAAGATTCAATGAGCACTGTTGTGCTGTATGGTGCAAAGTGACACGAAAAACAGAAGCAACATCAAGGACAAGATAGAACAATGATCTAAAAAATAGCTCTAACACAGAAATGGGAGTCAAAATAATGTCACAACTTTAAGCCTGTTGAGGCATTAAGCCACCAGTTGACTGGGTTAGACATATCAAAGAGATAGAACACAAACCATACTGTTGTGAATACTTTTGCACTAATATTAACACAGACATTGTTAACGAGGTTGTCATAAGATTTACCAAGCAATCCAATCGAGCAGTGATAGTCTCAATATCTTTTAGAGGTTGCAGTAGATTTGCACGAAGAAGTCTAGTCCTGAGAAATCACAACTACATAAATTAGAGGATGGCATGAATAATTAAAGATAAAGAAGTACAGAAATATAATATGTGTATCAAAAGATAGGACAAATGACTATTCATGTCATCATCATGATCATCATCATCAGAGCCTTATCCCATTATTTGGGTCAGCTACATGAATCCTGTTCTGCGAAAGATTTCAATCAAATGCTATATTCTTATTTAAACCCAAGAAGTCAATGTCCTTCCTAATAACATCGCACCATCTCATTTTACGGTTACCCCGAGCTCTTTTACTAGCATCTATTAAGATTTGGTCACATCTTTTAATCGACGCCAAGTTAGGTTAATAGTGCACGTCCAAACCACTTGATTCTATTTACTCCCATTTTACTATCAACGAGAGCTATCCCCAAGGCCTCACGGAAGCACCCATTCCTAATCTTATCTTTCTTAGTCTTATGACACATCTATCTCAGCATCCTCATCTCTGCTACACACATTTTGTTAATATGCTCCTTTCGTACTTGTGGACACAAAAAAATGTCACAATATTAAGGGCTAGCTCAGTATGAAACATAACCAAGAGGTGGGTCAATAAGCAAGTGGCAACCCAATCAGTAGATGGTCAACCAACATGGTGAAGGCTAATTCTGGGTCAAAGACTAACTGCCACGAAGCAAGTCCGATCTTGGGGCTACACAAAAAAAGGGGCAAAGACTAACGGTCATGCAAAGATTCAGAAGCCCGAATGAAACTTAAAGATTGGAGCCTGGCAAACGCCGTAAGGACCCCGATGCACTTCAAGCTATATTCATTCAGTCATTGCAAGTTGAAAATTCATGGGCCTAGTGTCACCTTGAAGCCCTTCAAGCCAGAAGCCCAATGCAACAAACGGCTCGTTGATCTGACGCCCGGACGCAAAGTTATGGGCAAAACAAGTGGCACCGAGTCAACATGAAGCACTGAACCAGGGCCAAACTATGTTGGGCACAGGATCAATATGAAGAAGAGAAATGGCGTCGGAACATACCCAGCGCTGGATCAACATGAAGCATTAAACCGACGCCAGACTATGTTGGGCATGGATGGCAGAGTCGGGTCGGGTGGCTGGGTCGGCCCCAGCCGATCCGACCCTGAGTCGGGCCTGAGTCGGGCCGAGTCGGCCTGAGTCGGGCCGGTCGGCCTGAGTCGGGCCGAGTCGGCCTGAGTCGGGACAGTGGACTTTGTAAACCAGTCTTGTGGGTGGGTCGGTGTTCCCCCCCCAGAGTCGGGTCGCCAGGGGCCGACCCGACTCAGAGTCGGCCGACTCCGCTCCGAGTCGGCCGACTTTGCCATCCTGATGTTGGGCGCCGGATCAATATGACGAAGAGAAACGGTGCCGGAAGATACCCTGCACTGGATCAACTTAAAGCACTAAACTGGCGCCGGACAAATCCTAGCGTCGGATCAGCATGAAGCCTGAACCGACGCTAGACTATGTTGGGCACGCGGATCAGAATGAAGTCCTAAATTGGCGCCACACCCAGCGCCAAATCATCTTGAAGACTTGAACTGATGCCAGAACATACCCAGTGTCGGATCAGCTTGAAGGCTTGAATCGGCGCTAGGCCATTGGTGTCAGATCAGCTTGAAGGCCTAAATCGACGCTAGGCCACTGGCGTTGGATCAGCTTGAGGCAGTGAACTGGCACCAGAACACCCCTGTGTGCCGAATCACTTGCTAGAAATCTCCATAAATAGGACCCCAAGGGTCCAAAATAAGGGGGTGGTTGTTGAACCCCAAAAGTTTGCAATGGATATCCATAAAGAAATGTCAGAAGATATTTATAATGATCCAATGGTTACTTAGGTAATATTGGGTCCAGATCTTTTTCAAGTTAAAGAGAAAGACTTGTTGTGGAAGCCAACACCAAATCCTTCAATGAAATACAAGTTCGGGAAGAACAATGCTTCGAAGAAGACAAGTTTTAAAGAATCTTCAGCGGCATGAGGTCAACAAGACCAGAGTTCGAAGAAAACTACAACTCCAAAAACACACTTGCAAGAAGAAGCACCAAGCACTTGCAAAATCCAAGTTTAAACGACTCTTCGTCGGAGGATCTCCGAGAAATGCCAAGAGTCTTTACGACATATCAACACCCCCCGGTAAGGCCCGAGGGGGATCTTTATAGAAAATCAGGGGAAGGAATCCCCGATCAAGAGTCCCCCAACCGGAGGGATCCGGTTAAGGAAGACTTCCTTAATCGGGGGACCTCTCCCCGGTTACCTCTCTCTCTTCTAACCGGGGACCTCCCCCCGGTTATCTCTCTCTCATCCCATGTAAAGGAAAGAAAAAACCCCTATAAATACCCCATGTAGCACGATGGCAAAAAGGGTCGGCGGGTCGGAAATCCGGAAGATCGAAAAGGAAGTAGCTTGTTGAGGAAGATTTTGTACTCGTGTTCAGCGTGAAGGTACTCGCCCCCAGCAAGCCAAGGTCGTCCCCCTCCGCCACAAAACTTCTGTAAATCCCCCATGTCGAGTTAGTCTCCATGGGGGATTTTAAATTCAAATATATATATTTATATCTCCAAGTCGAGTTAGTCTCCATGGAGATGAAAATGCTAATGTCGTGTTGTGTTCATGTGTTCTAGTGTTTAAATATTTTCCATGTTGAGTTAGTCTCCATGGATACAAAATATTAAACATGTTCATATGTTCCGATGTTTAAATATTTTCCATGTGAGTTAGTCTCCATGGGCATAAAATATTTAAACATCACTATGTTATTATCCATGTTGAGCGAGTCCCATGGATATAAAATCTTCCATGTTCAAATGTTGCCATGTCGAGTTAGTCTCCATGGGTCTAAACATTTAAACATGTCTATGTTATTTTCCTTCATGTGAACGAGACTCCATGAAGGTAAAATACGTTTGTATTCATATGCGTATGTCTTCATAAGGAGACTCTGCCCAAGCAAAGACTCTGCCCAAAGGCATACTCATATGTTCACAAAATATGTTCATATGCGCGTATTTCTATGGGGAATCTCTATCTATACGAAGACTCTGTCTGAAATACAATATATGTTCATCATAAATGTTCGCGTGTGTCTTTGCACGAAAACTCTGCCCATGCGAAAACCCTGCTCAAAACATCACTCGTTCAAATGATAAATTCAGGGTTCATGCCCATTTATTCAAAATGCATGTTAAAGTCATAAATGGAGTCCATGCTCTTTTTCAAAAGTCTATTTCGTCCAAATTCACCGTTATATTGTTTTCTATAAAAATGTAAACATCAACTCTACTATCAAGGATGTTCGGGTTAAAATTGATGTAAATTAACATCAAAGATTTAATCGATGTAAATTAACATCGATTCCAATCGATGGAGAAGGGGTCCAGTACACGTAACCCTAATCGCCTGATAAAATAAAAGCACGCAGAACAAATAATGTTAAAAATATAGGCACATTCGTCCAATAAATGGGCATACATTTTTCCCGCATCAAGCAAATTTCAAATTCTGTCTATTTGACAGATTGGCACGCCCCGCAAAAGAAATAAAAATCAAATCAAATGAAAATAACAACCATTTATTTATTTTTCCGCGGCCAACAGTGGCCAAAGGGGTAAAGGGAGATTATGTCACTCTCAAATCTCATACTCTCTCTCTCCTCTCTTCTCCTCTTGGAGTTCTAGAGGGGGCTTCCTCTATAGAGTGCATACATGTAAAAAAAAAAAAAAGGGGGAGGGGGGGGGGGGGGGGGTAGTATGTGAGGTGTGAGAGCTCCAGCATCTCTCCCTTCCTCTCATGTATCTTTATGCTATCTCAAGAACATCATGCAAAGCAATGTACTATGATGGATCTATGCAATGAAATAAAGGCTTCTACGGTGTCTTTTTGCTTCAATGTCTACTACGTTGTTCTATGTACCATGTACACTTTCTCTCTCTTCTCTCTCTTTCCTTTGCATTTTAATCTTTGGGCCACACTCTGGATCTAGTAGGCATAGGGTTCGTCCAATTTATGGATGGGGCTCTATGACTCCGGATATCCTAAATGGCATCATATCGCCGATCTATGCCCCTTTTACTACGTTTGGCCAAGTGTTGGTATAGTGGGCATAAGGTCGTCAAAAATTAATGGGCGTGCTCTATGGCTCTAACAGCCCCAAATAGCCCTTTTATGTCGGCGTTTTGCACTGGTGTAAGCCACACCTCTATGCACACACATGCACAAGCCGCCTATGTTTTCCGACGAGGACATGGCCACGGGGTTCGTCCCTTCCAATGGATGGGGCTTCATGGTTCAAGACCTCAAAAGGACCCCTCCACCATATTCGTGCATGTTGGTTTGGGTGATGGCCCATGCCCCACGCACTTGAAGCACATCCAAGAAGATCCCGGACTTGCCCAGTGATCCTATGGCGGACGGCTGCTACATACTATGTCCGAGGCGACCTCGAGGGATCAAGCATGACCTCTATGCCATATGCTCATCTCTTATAAGCTGATATTCCCCACATATCAGGTTCCACTCACCGGCACGGTTCCTACCGCCTAGCCCAGAGGTGGCTCCAATGGGCATGGACATGCCATCGGCCTCCCGACAAGTTAGACAACCCCCTAACTTAGTCGGGAATGTCCACCGGATGTTCACTTTCCCCTCGGAGTCACCATCCTCAATGCTGGAAAAGCACCCCGGAAGCATGCGTCGTAAATTCCTTGGACGTCATGTTATTTCTCATGTTACAATCACTACCACGATTTTTATCACAATCGTTGGTTTTAGACCGCACTGTCAGATTTCATGCTTTCTCTAGCGTATTTTATGTGTTGACACCGCCCCGTTCCCGCCATGATCAACAGGCCTAGGCCCGCATATGTTGACTCTAGGCTGGAATCGAACTAAATTACAATACCATTAAGACATATATTTGTCCCTTGGATCCATTTAGGCAATACCGAGCCCTCTTGTAGGCTTGTCCTCGTAGGAGCAGTGCCTAGACCCTCAGGTTCGTCGCTAGCCACGTATCCCGCTGTCAGAGAAATCTCAGATTTTTCTGTGGATAGTTATCCATTTGCACTCCCCCCACAAAGTCCCGGGGAAAGGGGGAGGTGTCATCGGAATCGGATTTTTCGCTTATTTAAATTTAAGTGTTTATGTCATAAGTTTAATCAAATAAATAAATGATGACTAAGGCATGAAAATGACTACAGCAAATATGGCCTCCTCGACATGACCGAGTGGTAGGCATGAAACATTTTTGGTGCTCCATCGGGCAGACCAAGAACCCGCACAATGACATTGATTTGACAATGGAGTCAACTATTCATGAGCTCATGCATTAAATAAATAAAACAAAAAAGAGAGTATAAAATGTCATAAAAAAACACTTGATAGTTGATCCAACTGGATATAAAAAACTCTACATGAAATAAATTTTGTCAAAAGGATTAAAAATGAACCATAATAACAATAATAATAAATAAATAAGTAAATAATGAGAGTTCAAATGATCAAACATAATAATTAACCTCTTCACAAGTAAAATCAAGTCAAAAAAAAAGATAAGTAAACTAATCCCCAAACTAAAAGGAATAAAATTAAGGAATCAAGTTAAGGGGGATGTGATCAGCTTTAGCGCAGGAAAACATGGCGCCGGATCACACAGTTCAGGTGATTAGGCACTGGTTCATCATGCGCCGGCAAGGTTTGCCGCATCGACGATTCGGCCGAATCAAGTTTGGCCTGATTCGGTTCGATTCGCGCCGAACCGATTCGGTTCGATTCGCATGGATGCAGCAGAAACATGGTTTC
>JACBKR010001145.1:0-45819 GCA_014218235.1 Colocasia esculenta | reverse complement strand
ATAGGAAACTCGGAATTAAATAGGATTAGACTTAAACTAGGAAAGGGAAAGAGGAGAAGCTTAAATACTCTCCTAAACCTCTCATGGCCGGCCTAGCTCGTGCCAAGAGGTTGCTGGACCAAGAATAAGGTCAAGAGGAGGAGAATTCGTGGAGAAGAGGGATCTTCCAAGTTCTTCCCCGAGTTCTTCAAGTTCTTGCCCTAGAGAAGAGAAATGACTAAAGGTAGGCATTCTCACGAGCATATAAACCATAAAAAAAATTTCTGTAGGATGTCATCATCTGTCAGGAAGAAAAGCCATTTGTTTCATATTTTTTCCATCGAGCAAATCTCTAGTTCTAAATTTTCAAAGTTCGGTGAACTTCATGACCCGAACCCTCTTCTTAAATTCTCTTCATGTATACTGTCCTCATGCCATGAGATTTTTACTGTAAGGACTGACGGATGTTAGGCTCTTTAGCCCTTGAAAGCCCTAAATTTCATCCACCATGTCTTGCGAATATTAAATCTTGCATCTCAAATATTTTCAGTATTCTATCCTCCATGTTTGATCTGATTAAACCATGTTGAAATCATGACTGATTACAAATTCCTAATTACTGGGAATACTATTGCATGTCTGGATTCGTTTGCAACTTGTTCATGCTTTTTCGTCACTTGTACAATTAGTTCTATATTTTTGAACCTCTGTGTCAAGAATGAAAACTCTGGACCGCAATCCAAGACATGTCTGTTCCTGTCGGACTCAGGCACAGACCACCAGAACGCGATAGCCTGATAGGCCGCGTCAGTGGTGGATGCGACATTCTGTCAGTCGCGTAGTTGTGCTGGCCTGACCGACTCGTCACGACCCATACATGCCCTGTCGCGTTCTGACTACCTGTCATGACCGACCGTCGCGATCCATCTAAACACCTGTCGCGTTCTGACTACTATCATGACCGACCCATTGCGATCCATCTAAACATCTATATGATCTACCCTATACCTGTCGCGAGCCTTACTGGGTTGCGTCAAGTTCACAGGATTTTGTAGGGAAAACCCCTGATTGAAATGCTCTAATTGTCTATTGTGCTTATACCCTTTAATCCTAGTTATACCCGTAGTAATTTCAATTAATATACATTGAACATTTCTATGTGATTTAAAATACATACACACAACTAATTTCATCTATATGATTCATGTCACATGCACACACTTTGAAACCATCCAAATATGGCCTAATTGGAATGAACATGTACATAATATATCAGGTATTATGTAATTAAATTGCCTCATGCTTAATTCTACGTGTGTACGTTTTCCCGCGATGTTGGAACACCTATCTTGACGCTCCACTGTTCTAGAACTCCTCTAGAACGTCGAGCATTTGTTTTTATATACACACTCTCTTGACTTGGACGAACTCTCCGTCGGATATTCCTTCTGCCGGACTAGTGAGTCTTTGTTCAAGACCTCCGTAAGTCTCCTCTGTCCATGGGTTCCCACATGGTCGACGAGCCGGTTGTACCCTAACACCTATGATACCCCTTTAGGGATCGATATGATCCAAACGGCTATTAGAAGCTCGCTCTTATCTTGAATCACACCGGACCTCTGGACCTGTGCTTAACATGGCCAGTGGTAGGGTCGTGAATTCCACCTGACTACCAACACCGAGTGCGCGTGTTGTGCAACTGTTACTATCGCCTGGTTACTCGACATGTTACGTGCAATGTCCATTAGCTCTCATCTATACTCTACTCACTCATCTATTCACGTTCACTCTATTATCTCGTCTATTCATCTAGTGCTCTTATCTATTTCTTGGTACTCTCTATTGGCCATTAACTGATTGTCTAAAGATAAACAACATAACCAATGCCAGCGCAATAGGGCCCGATCTGGTCCTGGGGAGAGCGCCCGAAAGTGCCATTTGCCCATGGGAGTTAAATGATCAGGATGTCGGCATTACATCCAAGTGCCATACTATCTAGATTAATCTAATGACAATCAAAGGTGCTATATTCTCTCGTTGTCTGTTGACAACAAAAGTGCTATGCTATACTCGTTGTGCTATTGCTATACTTTGTGCTATTGTGCTATGGCCATCTTACTATTCGTGCTATAATTGACGTTCGTGCTATATTTGGAATGTTGTGCTATTTCGTTCACGTGCTATCCTGCTATCTTTTACTCGACTCTCTCGCTCCATCATTAGTTACTCTACCTTTTAACACATTAATCATTTAAAGCCTGTTTTACTATTGAGATTTAAGTCCTACTGGGTGTTATTACTCACCCTGCATTATTTGTCGTTGTGTTCTCAGGTGAGACCGAGGATGAACTATACACTCAAGAGGACAGGAACGACCAGGAGTGACATCACGAGTGCCCTAGCGTCCTAGTACTATGATAGAGTCCTAGTTTAGTCCTTTGCTTTATTTCAATGTAATTGGGCCCAATAGATTGGCTCTGATATTAGTGGTTGTAACTAGACATTTGAAAGATTATTAATGAATGAATTTATTTTAGTATTTATTCTTGTTCAATGGTTTGATGTCTAGTCCTCGCTCTATACCCGTTTACTTGTAACTGCCTCGCGTTCCGAAATTCTGCGTCGGGACGTGACGATTTTGTGGTATCAGAGCCTAGGTTATTCTTAAGTATAGGATGATCTAGGTTAACCTGCTCGATTAGAGTCAATTATCCTACCTATGTGAGAGGTGGTTAGAGCCAAGGGTAACTAGCTAAAATAAACTCACGCACGCACAAATTAAATCTCACATCGATATCATGACAATAAATATTCTTTTGTAGGAACTAAGCAATCAAGATGACTGCTGAACGTGCTCAAATGAGGGGCATGCAACAAACCATCCAAGAGTTGACTCGTGCCATCATGCAAGCTACCCAAGGCGGGGGTAATCGTGCCGGTGCAGGCGATCTGCATCGTAACTTCAGAAGTCTGAACCCGCCTAGGTTCAGTGGATCCACGGATCCGGATGAAGCCGAACACTGGCTGAAAGAAACGGAAAGGATTTTCCGTGTCATGCAATGCGCAGCGGGAGATAAGATGCTGCTAGCCACTTTTCAACTGGAGAAGGACGCCCGCGCTTGGTGGGAGTCAGTGGAAGAAACTAGGGAGAACGGTCAATTCACATGGACCGAATTTAAAGAAGCTTTCAACTCCAAGTACTTCTCCGAGCGTGTCCAAGAAAGGAAGGCTGCGGAATTCGCTGCTCTGAAACAGAGGAGCCTGACTGTGACTGAATACGAGGCCCAATTCTCTAGGCTGGCAAGGTATCCGACACCCTGGTAGCTACTAAAAGAATGAAGGCTAAGCACTTCCTCAATGGTCTTAAGCCACAATACATCACCCAAATGGCACCTCTCGACATCCAGACCTACGCCGAGATGGTAAAGAAAGCTCAGCTACTGGAAGATGCTACGGACTTCACCGACCGTAAAAAGGGAAGTTCGTGAAAAAGGAAATGACCTCGGGTCAATCATCTGCTAAGCCTAACAATGGCAAGAAGCGTCCCTTCAACATCACGGAGGGATCCAGCCAAGAAAGGAACCGAAGGTCTTTATACCCACCACTCCAGCCAAGAGCAACTGCAAGCATTGTGACAAGCCAGGTCACACCGCTGACGAGTGCTGGAGGAAATTCGCTTGTCTGTAGTGTCGAGCAACGCGAGCACCGCATCCCAGTGCCCTCTACTGAAAGAGAATGAGAGGCGCCTAATGCGCCTAAGAAATAGCCGACTGCAAGCCTGCATGATGAGGAACCTGCTATGGAAGGTCGCATGGTAGAAGGTACCCTTCAATTTTCTCATTATCAGCATTTGTTTTATTTGATACTGGAGCCACTCATTCATTTATATCCAAAACTTTGCTGATACTGTGAATGCTAACCTATATCCATGGTTTGAGTTCTCTGTCACAACGCCACTAGGGGAAAAGGAGAAATTGAACAAATACTTTCCCCTGCGATGTAATGATCGAAAACCATAACCTAAAAGCCGACCTGGTGTGTATGCCCATGGAAGGCTATGATGTAATTTTGGGAGCCGACTGGTTGTCCGCATATGGGAAAGTGTCGACTGTAAGAAAGGGAAGGTTACCTTTAGTGACTTTCCTAAATTGGCATTCTCTAGGATTAGACATAAGAAACGGATGTCTCTAGTTTCCACCATAAAGCCCACAACATGATGAGGAAAGGTTGTATTGCTTTCCTAGCAAACGTAGTTGTGGAAAAGAAGGGTGCTAAGATAGAAGACATTCACATAGTTTAGGATTACCCCGATGTGTTTCCGGAAGATCTGCCAGGGATTCCCCCGAAACGTGATGTCAACTTAGCCATAGATTTGATCCCTGGAGCTGCCCCGGTATCGCGTCAACCGTACCGGATGTCACCTGCCGAGCTAAAGGAGTTGAAGACGCAACTGATGGAGCTATTAGAAAAGGGGTTCATCAGACCAAGTACTTCCCCATGGGGAGCGCCTGTGTTGTTCGTCAAGAAGAAGGATGGATCGATGAGGCTCTGCATCGACTATCGACAACTCAACTAGCTCACCATCAAGAACAAATACCCACTGCCTAGGGTCGATGAACTATTCGACCAAATATCTGGAGCTCAATACTTCTCTAAAATCGATCTTCGATCTGGCTATCATCAAATGAGGATCAAGGATGACGATATCTTCAAGACGGCTTTCAGAGCAGGTACGGGCACTATGGATTCGTTGTTATGCCTTTTGGTCTAACCAATGCTCCTGTAGCCTTTATGCAACTCATGAACAACATATATCGTCCATACCTTGACAAGTTTGTGGTCGTCTTCATCGACGACATCCTCATTTATTCAAAGACCAAAGAAGAGCATGAAGAACACCTGAAGATTTCACTGCAAGTCTTGAGAGACAACACTATACGTAAAGCTTAGCAAGTGTGAATTCTGGCTTGAAGAAGTATCCTTCTTGGGCCATGTCATCTCTAAAGACGGTATCTCCATTGATCCCTCCAAAGTCGAAGTGTACTCAACTGGGAGAGACCAACCAATGTCACAGAAATCAGAAGTTTCTTGGGCTGGCTGGCTATTACAGGCGGTTCATCAAGGACTTCTCAAAGATCGTCATTCCTCTCACGCGTCTGACACGAAAGGAAATCCATACTCCTGGAGTAAAGAGTGTGAGAAAAGTTTCCAAACTCTCAAAGACTGCCTTACCTCAGCACCTGTTCTTGCTCTGCCAATAGAGGGAGAAGGGTTCTCTGTCTACACCGATGCCTCAGGAATCAGGCTAGGTGTGTACTAATGCAAAAGGAGAAGGTCATTGCCTATTCTTCAAGACAACTGAAGACACATGAAGTCAACTACCCTGTGCATGATCTGGAGTTGGCGGTCGGGTCTTCGCCCTAAAGATCTAGAGACACTACTTGTATGGAGAGAAGTTCACTGTCTACTCAGACCATAAAAGTCTGAAGTACTTGTTCTCCAGAAAGAACTCAACATGAGACAAAGAAGATGGCTAGAATATCTGAAAGATTTTGACTTCAACATCCAATACCTTCCAGGCAAGGGAAATGTCGTGGCTGATGCTCTTAGTAGAAAGCCAATGGCGTCTGTCTCAAGTCTAGTCCTTGGCGAGATGCAACTACTAGAACAATTCGCAAGGTTTGACTTAAATATTGAACATAGAGATGGTCAAGTCTTGGTTGCCAATATCAAGATTCAATCTGATCTGCTAGAGGAGATCAAAGCTCAACAAGACGATGATCCATTCTTAGTTCGCTTTAAAGAAACTCTAACTAAAGACCGGACTTTGCAATGACTGAAGACGGAAGGCTTGTCTTTCAAGGAAGGACATGTGTTCCCGACAATGAAGAACTAAAGAGAAGACTAATGGATGAAGCTCATACAAAGTAAACTATTCATCCAGGAGGTACCAAAATGTACCAAGATATGAAAAGAACGTTTTTGGGCCGAACATGAAAAAGAGGTAGTTGAACATGCCGCTCACTGCCTTACTTGCCAACAAGTAAAAGCGGAACACCTGCGCCCTGCCGGTGAACTCAGACCGCTAGATATTCCGGAATGGAAATGGGAAAGCATTGGCATGGATTTCATCATGGGGTTACCCAAGACTCGTGGTGGACTCGATGCAATATGGGTCATTGTTGACTGGCTAACCAAATCTGCCCACTTCCTAGCCATAAAAAGTAAGTGGTCAGTGGAGGTATTAGCTGCCTTATATATCAAGGAGATTGTAAGACTACATGGCATTCCATCATCTATTGTTTTGGATCATGATCCGAGATTTACATCTCATTTTTGGAAAGGACTGCAAGGTGTATTGGGTACTAAACTCAACTTTAGTACCGCGTTCCATCCACAAACTGATGGGCAAACTGAAAGAACCAACCAGATAGTGGAAGACATGTTGAGAGCTTGCACTATAGACTTCCAAGGATATTGGAACGAACATCTATCTCTTATTGAGTTCGCCTATAACAACAGTTACCAGGCAAGTATCAAGATGGCGTCGTTCGAAGCACTCTACGGAAGGAATTGTAGATCTCCTGCATGCTGGAATGAGGTTGGAGAACAACAATGGCTAGGCCCAGACATGGTGCAACGTACCATGAAGGACATACAAGTGATTAGAGACCGACTTAAGACTGCTCAGTCCACAAAAGAGCTATGCCGACAAAAGAAGGCGGGACTTAGAATTTCAAGTCGGTGATCATGTGTTCTAAAGGTGTCACCTACACGTGGCATCCAAAGATTTGGAGTGAAAGGAAGCTCAGTCCTAGATTCATTGGTCCTTTTGAAGTACTCGAAAGGATTGGTGAGGTTGCATACCAACTGGCATTGCCACCGGATCTGGCATCTGTACACAATGTGTTCCATGTCCCCATGCTCAGGAAGTATGTCTATGACCCTACCCACATCATTCGCCACGAGAAGCTGGTGTTGAACAAAGATGTGACGTACTAAGAGAAGCCAGTCAAGATACTGGAACGGAAGGTTCAACAGCTCAGGAACCATCCCATCCACGTGGTTAAAGTCTTATGGAATAACGCGGAGTGGAAGAAGCCACATGGGAACCGGAAGGAGTCATCAGACGGAATTAACCCGATCTTTTCGGTAAGACAATTTCTCCCTTATGATCATATGAATTTCGGGACCAAATTCTTTTTAAGAGGGGGAGGATGTAGTAACCCGATTTTTCGAGAAATTTAAAAATAAAAAAATTACATAATATTAAAATCGTGATAATTGGAAAATCAAATAAAAGAAAACTAATTAATTAGAAAATCAAGAAAAGAGAATTAAACAAAACCCATCAAATGAACATAAGTAATGGGCTTTGTTAAATGGGCCCATTAGAAAGTAGTGGGCTAAAATAGAGGTTTTAAAAAGGAATAATAGAAAAATATCCAAAATTTGTAAGTAAAATATTACTTAAATCAAAAGAGGGTATTAATGCATTTAATAAGTGGTTTGAGTTGGATTTGGAATCATAAACCTACCTAAATTGCTTGGCCACGAAATCCCCTCTCTCTCAACCCAATTAGGAGATCCCTTGCTTTAAATGGGGAGAGGAAAATAGGAAACTCGGAATTAAATAGGAATTAGACTTAAACTAGGAAAGGAAAGAGGAGAAGCTTAAATACTCTCCTAAACCTCTCATGGCCGGCCCTAGCTCATGCCATGAGGTTGCTGGACCAAGAATAAAGGCCAAGAGGAGGAGAATTTGTGGAGGGGATCTTCCAAGTTCTTCCCGAGTTCTTCAAGTTCATGCCCTAGAGAAGAGAACGACTAAAGGTAGGCATTCTCACGAGCATAAACCATGAAAATTTTTCTGTAGGATGTCTCGTCTATCAGGAAGAAAAGCCTTTGGTTTCATATTTTTCCATCGAGCAAATCTCTAGTTCTAAATTTTCAAAGTTCGGTAAACTTCATGACCCCAAACCCTCTTCTTAAATTCATATCTTCATGTATACTCGTCCTCATGCCATGAGATTTTTACTGTAAGGACTGACGGATGTTAGACTTCTTTAGTCCCTGAAAGCCCTAAATTTCATCCACTAAGTCTTGCGAATTAAATCTTGCATCTCAACTGTTTCTAGTATTCTATACTCCATGTTTGATCTGATTAAACCATGTCGAAATCATGACTGATTACAAATTCCTAATTACTGGGAATACTATTGCATGTCTGGATTCGTTTGCAACTTGTTTCATGCTTTTTCGTCACTTGTACAATTAGTTCTATATTTTTTAATCCCTCTGTGTCAAGAAGGAAAACTCTTGGACCGCAATCCAAGACATGTCTGCTTCCTGTCGGACTCAGGCACAGACCACCAGAACGCGACGACCCGATAGGCCGCATTCAGTGGTCTGGATGCGACAGTCTGCCAGTCGCATCCTGAACGCGACAGGCATCGCCGTCGCAATCGCTGTGCCTGGCCTGACCGACTCATCGCGACCCATACATGCCCCTGTCGCTTTCTGACTACCTGTCATGACCGACCCATCGCGATCCATCTAAACACCTGTCGCGTTCTGACTACCTGTCATGACCGACCCGTCGCGATCCATCTAAACACCTGTCGCGATCTACCCTGTACCCGTCGCGAGCCTTACTGGGCTGCGTCGCGTTCATAGGATTTTGTAGAAAAACCCCTGATTTGAAATGCTCTAATTGTCTATTGTGCTTATACCCTTTAATCCCAGTTATACCCGCAGTAATTTCACTTAATATACATTGAACATTTCTATGTGATTTAAAATACATACACACGACTAATTTCCATCTATAATTTCATGTCACATGCACACACTTTGAAACCATCCAAATATGGCCTAATTGGCATGAACATGTTACATAATATATCAAGTAATTTATGTAATTAAATTGCCTCATGCTTAATTTCACATGTGTACATTTTTCCGCGATGTTTTGGAACACCTATCTTGACGCTCCACTGTTCTAGAACTCCTCTAGAACGTCGAGCATTTTTTTATATACACACTCTCTAGATTTGGACGAACTCTCCGTCGGATATTCCTTCTGCCGGACTAGTAAGTCTTTGTTCAAAACCTTCGTAAGTCTCCTCTGTCCATGGGTTCCCACATGGTCGACGAGCGGTTGTACCCTAACACCTATGATACCCCTTTATGGATCGATGATCCAAACGGCTATTAGAAGCTCGCTCTTATCTTGAATCACACTGGACCTCTGGACCTGTGCTTAACATGGCCAGTGGTAGGGTCGTGAATTCCACCTGACTGCCAACACCGAGTGCACGTGTTGTGCAACTGTTACTATCGCCTGGTTACTCGACATGTTACGTGCAATGTCCATTAGCTCTCATCTATACTCTACTCGCTCATCTATTCACGTTCACTCTATTATCTCGTCTACTCATCTAGTACCCTTATCTATTTCTTGGTACTCTCTATTGGCCATTAACTGTGTAGCACCCCGGAAATTTTAATTACATAAAAATTCAAATAAATGGAAATAATAATTTCCATAATATCGGAGTATTTAAAACATACGTATCATTATCGTGTGTGCTAAAACACATCAGAAAATTCCGTAAAAATTATAATCAACCCTAAATATTATTACTAATGTTTCACAAAGAGATTTGTGCCAAGAAAAATCATATTAGCCAAGTTTAAGTGTTTCACGACTTATTATCGTAATTCATGAATAAGTCGTAAACCATTATCACACGTACTCGGATGAGTCAGAAAATTAATAAAAATCATATTGGACTTCAAATAATATCCTATAATGACCCATCAAGAATTTGGTTCAATAAAATCATTTGGGCTAGGTTTAAGAGTGATTGCGACTGATTATCTAAATAAGGAAACAGTCGGAAAACCTTTCACACGGAAATACGACGCAATCAAAATTAAATAAAAGTATGGGGAGACTTCCAACATTATATATTGATGACCCATTATCATAATTGGGCCATGGGCAACATTGGCCCAAAAATCAATAATGCTAGAAAATAATAGAAATTCGTACCATAAATAAGCTGAAATTAAAAAGAGGCAATTAGAGTTGAATTGGGATACAAACATGCATTCATGGCAACCCAAATTCGTGACTACCCATCCATGGAAGTTGCTTGATGGCCAAGACCTCTAATGAAAGGAGGAATCAATCATCAAAATAGGAAACCAACATGCCAATCCCGAAATCCTTCTTTCCTAGAATAGGACTCCTAAACACCATGGTTACTTAAATACTCTTCACCCAAACCCTAGGAACGAATTTAGAACTTGCTAGGGTCGTGTGGAGGAGTTCTTGGTGGTTGGGGAGCAGGAGATCGTCCACACCAAGCCGTTCTTCTTCCCCTTCTCGTCTGCTACGACCTGCACAACCACCCTCTTGAAGTCGACCAAAGGTGAGTCAAACCTAAACCAAACCTTGCAAGGCCTATACCCATGGAAAGAGGGTCAAGTCTACGTTCTAACCCAAGTGGAATGCCCAAATTCCATGCAGTATACACGGAGTATTAAGCGTTCTCCTCCAAGTGGTCTGAATACGGGCTTTCTGGAAGAACGAGACTTCATCAACCCAAGGTAGGTTTTCTCGGGCCAAATCTTAACATCTCCTATACCAAATGTGTAGAGATCAAGTTAGTTTTCTTTTCCCACTGGTTTCATCATTTCATTTAATAGATTTGAATTATAAGCGTTTTTCCAAGTCGCGCACTGTTAGGGCTTTTCCCGTTCTTAATATGTTGCACGTGTTTTAAGACCGAATTAGAGAAAAGTCATAACATGAAAGTTATTCTAATTGATGTCCTCGTCAGGTTTCATGTTGGAATTTTTGTCTAAATCTCATTAGTTAGAGAGTTATAAGCGTGGTAATAGGGTTGCTGCATAAAACTACGTCTTCAAGTTACCCTTGTTCTGACCTTGTGTTCCCCGTGATCAAGCCTATCAAAACCATCTTTATTGTCCAATTCCGAATTACTGGAAGTACCCTAGTATGTCTAGGTTATTTTAAAACTGGTTTCGTTATTTTTCATGCACCGTACAATTTGTTCTCTATTTTAGAACAACCCTGTGTCAAAAGAAGGAAAGACTGGTCCGCAATCCAGGCACTGTCCTTGCTCTGTCAGGATCTGGCGCAGACCCTGTGAACGCGACGGCTCGATATGTCGCTTTCAGAGGGCTTGTTGCGACAGCCTTGTTGTCGCCTTCTGAAATGCGACATGTACTATGTCGCTATATGGTTGCCTGATCTGACAGACATGTCGCCTTCTTCACACCCCCCTGTCGCCTTCTAGCCATCTCTTCGCGGCCCTTCTCCTGTCGCAATCTAACACCCTGTCGCCTTCCTTATAGGGATATGTCGCGATCTCAGGACTTTACCTGAACCAACGTGTTTTCCTGCATAGTTTTCCGCATATACCCAAGATCTGTTTAAATATGATATTTACTGTGTAAGTTGCATGTCTTGGTCTGATCATTACATGATTGTTTTTAATGACTTAAAAATGTTAAACCCATTTAAAAGCTTTAATTACATGAATGATATTCTAAGTGCTCCTTAAATGTTATGATCCATTCGTGCTACTTGTGATTTAATCTTCCTACTGTTCTTCCACGTTTAAATGATAATGGTTATCATAAAATCTTGCAAACCATGATGAGTTAAAGTGCATAGTTTTATTCCATATTTATATTGTCTAGTGCTTCCTGCGAGTTTGAGACCGATGGTTTGTGAATTGAGACACGTGTACCGCACTACACAGTAGCACTTTTAGGCAGCCTTTTCTTGGGAAATTGGAAACTCTCTACCGGTCATTCCGAATCGGTAGACTAGCGACCTTTTCACCAAGGCCTCCGTAAATCTCCTCTGACCATGGATTCCCACATGGCCGACGAGTTGGTTGTACCATTGAAGTTCCTTGGAGATAGCGTGCACTTCCTTTCTCTTCTTGTTCTCGTGAGTGAGACTTACAAACGGACTGAAGCCATTATGTAAAGATTGAACGAAAGTATAAATCGTACCGTTATGCTGCCGAATCTATCTCTCTACCATTGTACTCGTGAAATCATGTTCCATTACTTACTACTTGTTCTCTTCATCATCATGAACATGACATACACATGCTTACTTATTGAAATTCTCATTGGCCATTATAAATGACTGTGGGTATCTACATTTAAAAATTTAAGTGAGATGCTGACAGGCACGGTGTGTGTCCAAGGGCTCCAATCTAGCCTCAATGACGGCGAGTCATAGATATACTGTTACCATGGGGTATAATGATTACTGGCGTTGCATCTGCGCTGGGAAAATCGTGCGTGCGTGTTGAATGATAGATACATAACCACATACACGTGTCCTGGTGTACATTCTTGATGGATCTTTTCTTGGTGTACATTGGGTGTCACGTGCCTGATTAGTGTTACTTGATCGTGCTCGTGCGTGCTTGCTTGCTTGCTTGCTGATATGGCCATCCTGCATTAAATGCAATTAGTGATATCTTGCGTTCTTGAAAGCTATTAACATCAAGTGAAATCTTGCGTGCTTGTACAAGTGATCTATTTCTAGTTCTCTCTTGTCATCTTGTTCATCAATCTTGTTCTATCATGATCTCTCTCTCAGCTTGTTTTATATATCATGTTTTAACCCGTTTTATTCGTACTTGCTATCATTCATCGTACTTGCTAGTTCTAAAATGTTAATCCACTTATATCATTGCCCGCACATTGAATATAAATCCTACGGGGCTAGTTTGCTCATTCCCTACTTTTACCCAGCTAGGTGACTAATGAAGTTCAAGAGGAAGAGCAGTCGAGGATGGGAATGCGTCCGAGTGAGGAGCGTTCCAACTATGAGTCTATCTATAGTTAGTTTATTTTGAGTGTTTAGATTCATGTAGTAGGAAGTGAGGAATAGAATGGCTTTTTCCCTTTTATTGAGTCTTTAGTCCTGTACTAGTTTCTGTTTGAATACAAGAGTTGAGATTTGAATACAATTTATATTGAGTTCAATGGTGGGCCCTATGATGATGTTGTGTTGATACACATTTAGTGCGTGCTAGCTAGAGGCTTATTTGCCGACTGTTCACAGTCTCGAAATATCGACTCGAATTATTTAATATCCGCTGCGTATTCTCGGGACGTGACAAACTGATTGTCTAAAGATAAACAACATAACCATGCCAGCGTAATAGGCCCGATCTGGTCCTAGGGAGAGTGCCCGAAAGTGCCATTTGCCCATGGGAGTTAAATGATCAGGATGTCGGCATTACATCCAAGGCCATACTATCTAGATTAATCTAATAAATCAAAGTGCTATATTCTCGCGTTGTGCTGTTGACAACAAAGTGTGATGCTATACTCGTTGTGCTATTGCTATACTTTGTGCTATTGTGCTATGTCATCTTACTATTGTGCTATAATTGACATTCATGCTAGATTTGGAATGTTGTGCATTGTTCACATGCTATCCTGCTATTTTTACTCGACTCCTCGCTCCATCATTAGTTACTCTGCCTTTTAACTATTAATCATTTAAACCTGCTTGACTATGCGATTTAGTCCTACTTCGTTATCGCTCACCTCTGCGTTAATTTGTCGTTGTGTTTTTTCTCAGGTGAGACCGAGGATGAACTACCCTCAGAGGACTGAACGACCAGGAGTGACTCACGAGTTGCCCTACGTCCTAAGTACTATGCTAGATTCCCCTTAGTTTAGTCCTTTGCTTATTTCAACTGTAATGGGCCCCATATGATTGTCTCTGATATAGTGGTTTGTAACTAGACATTTGAAGATTATTCATGAATGACTTTTTGTTTTAGTATTTATTCTTGTTCAATGGTTTGATGTCCTATCCTCGCTCATACCGGTTACGTGCAACTCCTCGCGGTTCGATATCCGCTTCTGTGCGTGACCACAGCTGCCTCACCTTGACGTCTGCTTTGCAAGGAATCGAGCGGAATGACACGAAATGACAGCACTAATGTAGCGACCCTCATTATACCGGTACGGTTATACCAACCCACGTCGGTATAGCGAGTGTTGCCACAGTGGGACATTTACCCAAACGATACAAACAGCTGAGATACACGCGAATATACGAACAGAGTAGCGGAAGTAAAAGACAACTGTCTTCATTCATTCATCATCCACATTTAAACATACATGATTGATAACAGTTAAGAACTAAAAGTCCACATAATTCATTGCTGGAAATTTAGTACACAAAATGTCCACACTTATACATCCTTTTCATGATAACTCTAATACAATGTTCAAATTACATACTATGAAATACACAAGTCACAAAGAAACTCCAAGACTAATCTCCGCGCTCGGAGTCCGTCTCCACTGTCTCTCCAACGGTGCCACGTCACCAACTACACCTGTACGCCGAAGCAAGGAGTGAGTCCAAAGACTCAGCAAGCAACACTACTCATAACATACACGTATATGTCATAGCGATTTCTACATGCACATTCAAAATTTGCAACACATGGCATGCTAGTCATTTGAAAGTTTCAACCTATCATGAGAGTTTTACATCTTTATACATAGACCATGCTTTCAGATTTCTAAAAGTAAAACTTACCTATCACATGCTCTCTATTCAATTTACTCATGAAATTTTGCCCTTAAGGAACCAAGACATGAGAGCTACCAACATGATCATTGTGCATATATATAAGGAAACACAACTAGCATGAGTTTTACATGTTCTTAAGCACATACATAGACATTTTCACATGCTTTAAGTTGCTGGTTTCACATGGTTTAATGGCTGTAAACCTACACATGAGCTATCATGTTGCTTTAAACATATCATGTGAACAACCCATCAAGCTATTTCGTACCCGTGCTCATCAATTATCCCTAACATGGATTCTAGACATTTTTGCACATATAAACATGATGATAACAACATGAATTTACTGATTTCACATGGTTTCAGATTTGCCTCACATGGATTTCAATGTCATATTCTTACCTTTCTAGTTTCACATTTTCTCTACACAAGTTTCCCTTTTCACATGGTTGCACTTTACACATACACATTTCACATTGTTCACTTACACATTAACACATGAACACATACACATTACACATTACACATTCACATTTTAGGTGCCGTGACACATAGTCCAAACCACCAAAGAAGGACATATACACATCACATTACACATAGACGCCATCTAGGCAATTCAATGGCGACTCTTGGACTGCGCAGACCGGGAGAACAAGTCTCCACCCTAACCAGTGGTACTTGTCCACCTCCAGGATTTCCCCCTAATGCCCTTAGGGTCACTTACACATTGAACTTTCTCAGGGGACTTTTCCCTGATACAGTTCCACTGCCCTCTACGGAAGCAATGTCACATTGGCACAGTTACACATTTACGATTTTACAACACATGGTTTTACACCTATCACTTTTCATTCCATTCACTTTCTCACTCACATGCATGTCTCTGTTTTTCCTGACATGGCACTACAGATTTCAGGAGTTTAACACACAGTAAATGCACTAATCAGGTTGGGTTAAACAATATCTAATCACATTACGATAACATACGTAGATCATTACATTTCACATGGAAACTACATAACTCCTTATATACTGGTCCAAATGACCTGAAATTTTAACCACATGCTATTTTCGGGTTCAAGATCATACATTCAATTTTTCAGATTTTTCTGAGCTAAATAGAATTTACAAAAATCAAATACCTATTTCGCATGCCATTCACAATTTAGGTTGACATGGAGTTTAACACATCATGCATTTTTACCACTTACTGTTTGAACAGAGACTACTGTTATATACATGACCTGAGAATACAAAATCTACCCTAAATCATACAACTATAGATCGATCACCACAAATCATTCTTACATGCCTCTCTATTTACCGAACCGAATTTATTAGCAATTTATACAAGCATGGACAATTTACCAACATTGAGTATACATAAACTGATCTACAAATCTTCATGATCTGTCAAAACTGAGGCATTCAGACTAATCCTAATCATGAAACATGGATTGGCAAGATTATCAACAAATCATGCTTACAATTTCACGGATACAACTTCTAACATCCACCACCACACATCACACTCATCCACACACCACATTTAACAATATACATAGTGTATAGGGTTACCATATATCCTCATCACGGAAACCATACCGAAAATAGTTGTATACAAGGGCAGAACAGGTCACTGTTCTGTCCAGAGGAACTTGGCGGCGGTCTCTGGCCGCTAACTCAGTGTTAGCGGCATGGTCGATGGACGCCTAGCATAATCTCAGCGTCCAGTGACCTTGCCGTCAATGCAGGTCTGTGCAGAAACACAGACCCGAGCTCTCAAGATTGGGTGAATGTGAGGTCTAGGACTCGAGGGAAAATTCATAAAAATTGTAGAACCGACCTAAACACATATGGGGACATTATGGTTAGGTCACTTGCCTTTTAGAAATTGCTCCAAGGAATCAAAGTGCTCGGAGAAGCCCTCCTTGGGCAGTCCCAAGAAGGTGCAGAACGTCCTCCTAGATCTTCTTCCTCCGGGCTCCTGGATGGTCTCCACAGCAAAGGAACGTCGGGGAAGCCTCCTCCTTTGCTCCAGCTATCCTCTTGTCGTGGAAGATGGCCGGATCTAGCTCCAGGAAGTCTGATCTTTGGGTGCAAAAGGTGGGTTTTCTCAGTTTTCTTCTAGGGTTTTTCTTTCTCTCTTTTCTCCTCTTGCAAGGGTGAAGAGAGGCTGGGGAAAGACAGATCCGGGTTTAACATGTGGGAGAGGCCTCTCTCCCACTCACAAGGGGGACAAGACAGCTCTCAGAGCCGTTGGGGACAGCTCCCCAATGGCTGAGCTTTCTTGTTTCCGGAATTTCTGGCTCTGCTGCGCATGCAGGCCAGAGAAATAGGCGTCCATATCGTTAGACGCCAGGATTAGTGTTGGCGTCCATTGGTGGACGCTGACACCACCTCAACGGCTAAGGGTTGACGCCAAGATGGCCTTCGGCCAGAAGTCTAAAATATGCAGAAAACCATGCATACCATGCATATATACATGCAATATGTATAAGGTAGTGTATCCATACTATCACCATTCAATACATGCATTATTTACATATAGTATAAACACATGCACACGTAATTGTACCAATTAATACGTACGTAAATACGTATATACATACACAAGTACAAGTATGCACGCACAAATACAATTAATGCGACGGAAATTCGAGGGCCTTACACCCTCTCCCCCTTAAAGAAACTTCGTCCTCGAAGTTAGAACGACACTACTCAAACAAAAGGGGATACTTCTTCTTCATCGCATCCTCAAGCTCCAAGTAGCCTCCTCTCGTGAGAAGTTCCGCCAGAGAACTTTCACCGACGCA
Source organism: Colocasia esculenta (assembly GCA_014218235.1). Classification (NCBI taxonomy): domain Eukaryota; kingdom Viridiplantae; phylum Streptophyta; class Magnoliopsida; order Alismatales; family Araceae; genus Colocasia; species Colocasia esculenta. The sequence goes on along the minus strand of JACBKR010001145.1, from coordinate 28,404 downwards.
ATACTCTTGTTTCGGAGATGCTGAACCTTCCGGTCAAGAATAGCTACTGGTTGCTCAACATACGAAAGATCTGGCTGGATCTCCACTGGCTCATGACTAATCACATGAGACGGATCTCGGACATACTTCCTGAGCATAGATACGTGGAATACAGGGTGAACGCTAGCCAAAGCTGGGGTAATGCTAGCTCATATGCCACGCTGCCCAAACGTCTGAGAATCTCATATGGGCCAATGAATCTAGGGCTTAGCTTGCTATGCCTGCCAAATCTGACGACACCACGAGTGGGCGATATCTTCAAGAAGACATGATCGCCAACCTCGAACTCTAGATCCTTTCTCCTGTTGTCGGCATAACTCTTCTGCCTATCCTGTGCCGCAACAAGTCCTTCCTGATAAGCTGGACCTTATCCGAAGTCTCCTGAACTAACTCCGGACCGATCAACTGCCTATCACCAGTCTCCTCCCAACATAAGGAGATCTGCAGGGCCTACCATACAACGCCTCAATGGAGCCATACCAATACTCGCATGAAAGCTGTTGTTGTATGCGAACTCCACAAGAGGTAAATGACGCTCCCAATCATCCTTCCAATCCAGAACACACGCTCTCAACATATCCTCGAGCGTTTGGATAGTCCTCTCGGACTGTCCATCGGTCTGGGGATGAAACGCCGAACTGAGCTTCAGCTCCGAACCTAACGCATCCTGAAGACCCTTCCACAACCTCGAAGTAAATCTCGGATCTCGATCCGAAATGATCGACTTCGGCACACCATGCAATCTAACGATACCACTAACATACAATCTAGCTAAACTCTCTACTGACTGCTTCTTCTTCATAGGCAAGAAATGAGCAGTCTTCGAGAATCTATCTACAACTACCCAAATCGAGTCATTGCCCCTCCTAGATCGAGGCAAACCCGAAACGAAGTCCATAGTGACAGCTTCCCACTTCCACACTGGGATGTCCATTCTCTGCATAAGGCCGGATGGTCGCTGCCGCTCGGCTTTCACTTGCTGACACACTAGACACCTGGACACATAATCCGCAACATCCTTCTTCATGCCGGACCACCAAAATGATCTCTTCAAATCTTGATACATCTTAGTGTTACCCGGATGAATAGAGAATCGCGATCTATGAGCCTCCGCTAACACATGCTCACGAACATCTACCAAATCAGGGACACACACACGGTGCTGAAATCTAATCACACCGTCCTCATCACGAGCAATGCCTGCCTTGCCCACTAACTCTAAGAGTCTAGGGTCGGCTTCCTGTTGCTCGATCACCTCATCCAAAACCGAGGACCTAAGGGATAACTGAGCTACAAAAGCCTGACATAGCGATGGCTCTAACTCAGTCAACGCGCAAGCCGCATCTTCTAACATCTTCCAATCTTGCTGGAGAGATGGCCTCTTTCTACTAAGCGCATCCGCTACAACATTCGCCTTTCCAGGATGATACTGAAGGTCGAAGTCATAGTCCTTCAAGAACTCGATCCATCTCCTCTGCCTCAGGTTTAATTCCTTTTGGGAGAAAAGGTACTTTAAGCTCTTGTGGTCGGTAAACACCTCAAATCTGACACCATAAAGATAGTGCCTCCATCTTTAGTGCATGAACCACTGCTGCGAGCTCCAAGTCATGAGTCGGATAGTTCTTCTCATGCTCCTTCAACTGACGAGAAGCATAAGCCACTACCCTTTCTTGTTGCATTAGCACACAGCCTAAACCAATCTGAGACGCATCCGTATAAATGGCAAAACCCTCTAGACCATTAGGCAATACCAATACCGGAGCAGAAGTGAGCTTAGCCTTCAATAGCTGGAAGCTACGCTCGCATGCCTCAGACCATACAAACTTCTCACCCTTCCTGGTCAGCTTTGTCAAGGGGGCGGCGATGGATGAGAATCCCTCAATGAATCGCCGATAGTAACCAGCTAACCCAATAAAACTACGAATCTCCGAAGGGGTCTTGGGAATCTCCCAATCCATAACAGCCTGGACCTTTGCTGGATCCACTGCAACACCAGTACCGGAGATAACATGCCCGAGAAAATGAACCTCGCGCAACCAAAAGTCGCACTTGCTGAATTTAGCATACAGCTTGTGCTCACGAAGAACCTCTAACACTAACCTCAGATGCTGACGGTGAGTGGTCTCGTCCGGAGAGTAGACCAACACATCGTCAATAAACACTACGACGAAGCTATCTAAGTAAGGCCTAAACACCCGGTTCATGAGATCCATGAACGCTGCAGGGGCATTGGTCAATCCGAAAGGAAGGACCAAGAACTCATAATGTCCATAACGGGTTCTAAATGCCGTCTTGGACACATCCTCACTCCGAATCCTCAACTGATGATAACCAGATCGCAAGTCAATCTTAGAAAAGACCGATGCATCGCGCAACTGGTCAAACAAATCATCAATACGAGGTAAGGGATACCTGTTCTTCACAGTCACCTGGTTCAGCTTTCTGTAGTCAATGCACAACCTAAGTGACCCGTCTTTCTTCTTGACGAATAATACAGGTGCGCCCCAAGGGGAAACACTAGGGCGAATAAATCCCTTATCAAGCAGTTCCTGCAACTGCCTCCTCAACTCGGCTAACTCCGCAGGTGCCATCCGATATGGAGCCTTCGAGATAGGAGAGGTGCCCGGAAGCAACTCTATGGTAATTCTATCTCTCTATCCGGTGGCAATCCAGACAAGTCATCAGGAAAGACATCTGGAAAATCCTGCACTACCTCAATCTCCGCAAGAGTAGGTGACTCATCAGCCTCTGGTACTAACACCACGCTGGCAAGAAACGCGTCACAACCCTTGTTTACCATGCGCATCGCCTTCATGGCAGAGATGACCATCTTTCCCGCCCAGTTCCTTGGCAAGGGGTGAGAGAACTCATCCTCACCAGGAATGCGGAATACGATCCTCTTCCGACGACAATCCACTAACGCATAGTGCTCCTCTAGCCAATCCAGACCAAGAATAGCATCAAAGTCCTTCATTTTCAGCAAGAAGAACACCCATCTAGGACTCTATCCTCAATGCACACAGGTAACGACGGAATGCACTTCCTAGTCGATACCGTACCTGCAGGGGTGTGCACAGACAAAGGAACCTCTAACTCCTCAGACTCTACCCCTGACTCTAGGGCTAACTGCCTAGCGAAACGCTCGAAATGAACGAGTGAGTAGCACCCGTATCAAACAAAACCCGAGCGTGCACACCTAACAGCAAAACCGTACCTTCGGTGACATGCTCCGCCTGCTCGGCGTCCTCGCGAGCTAAAGCAAACACTCGAGCTGGGGCTCGAGGCCTTCCTGGTCGTCCTGTAGCTGGCGCGGCTGCCGCTACTGCTGGGGCTGGCGCTCCACGCTGAGCTCCTGCTGAAGTCTTGGGCAATCTTTGATCTTGTGGTCGCTGCTCCCGCACTTCAAGCATCTACCCGCCACCAACCAACACTCGGAACCACCATGGTCTTCCCGCAGTGGGGACACTCTTTCTTCACACCAGGGGAACGTACAGAGGTACCTGAGAGTTGCTGACTGTCACGGATCGTTGCGGTGTCTGATACACCGTTTTCTTCTTATCCTGCCGCTGGAAAGTCGCTGGCCGCCTCTTCTGCGAAGCCTTCTTCTCCTCCAGATATTGCTCCATTTCTCCCTCCTGCCTGCAGGCAGCACTGAGGGCCTCGTCTAGCGTGCGGTGGTCAAACGCCACGAGTCTCGTCCGCAGTGATGGCTTAAGTCCCATCACGAACTTCTTCGTCTTCCTGCGCTCATCCGCTACGACATGCGGTGCATACTTAGAAAGTTCAGAAAACCTTGCCTCGTATTCCAGCACAGTCATGGAGCCTTGCGTCAGGGAGAGAAATTCCTGCTCCATCTTGTCCTGGATATGCTCTGGGACGAACTTGGCTCGAAAGAGTCTCACGAACGCGTCCCACGCACGTCTACTGCTCCGTCCTCAAAGCGTGTACGTAGTAGGGAGGACCACCATACATCCGCTCTCTCCTGCAATACACCTTCATAAGCACCAACTAACAAATTCTAACTTAAGTAGAACATACAAACATACAAAATTAAAATCTACCTGTAGCATGTAGGTGGCTAATGTCACCTTATCCTCATCAGGGCACCTGATGGCTCGGAAGATTTTCTCTGTCTCCCTTAACCAACTTTCTGCCATTAATGGATCACTCTCCCCCTTAAAAGGGGGGGGTCATCCTCTTGAATCGCTCCATGATGGGAGGTCCACCATGGTCCTGAGCTGGTGCCTGAGCCTGCTACATTAAACAATAGGCAATACACAATAAGCACAATATCATGCAATTTAAATAGCCACTACTAGTTGTTTTATTATTCTACCTGGGCCTCCAACTGTGCCTGGAGTGCTGCCTGGGTATGAGCCTGCGTCTGCATGGCTTGTACCAGACCTTGCATGAATACTCCATAATCCACAGCGCGGTGGGGGAAGTACAGGACCTTGCGGTGTCGGGGCCTGTTGCTCCGCCCGCTCATCACGTCGCGGCTCGTCCTCACGGGCCGGTGCTCCGCCACGCCTACCTCTCGAAGCCATGGCTGTAAAAATTTCAGCCACCATTAGAGCTAGGTTACTAATTTTCTAACCATTTTCTTATCTACCTTTCACTTCTTATTAGTGTTTTCTACACATGTGGACATACTTAGTATGCAATGAAGATGATGACTTATGTATATTCATGTGCAATCTCAACCGGTTCGCTCTGATACCAATCTCTGTAGCGACCCTCATTATACCGGTACGGTTATACCAACCCACGTCGGTATAGCGAGTGTTGCCACAGTGGGACATTTACCCAAACGATACAAACAGCTGAGATACACAATATACGAACAGAGTAGCGGAAGTAAAAGACAACTGTCTTCATTCATTCATCATCCACATTTAAACATACATGATTGATAACAATAAGAACTAAAAGTCCACATAATTCATTGCTGGAAATTTAGTACACAAAATGTCCACACTTATACATCCTTTTCATGATAACTCTAATACATGTTCAAATTACATACTATGAAATACACAAGTCACAAAGAAACTCCAACTAATCTCCGCGCCTCGGAGTCCGTCTCCACTGTCTCCTCCAACGGTGCCACGTCACCAACTACACCTGTACGCCGAAGCAAGGAGTGAGTCCAAAGACTCAGCAAGCAACACTACTCATAACATACACGTATATGTCATAGCGATTTCTACATGCACATTCAAAATTTGCAACACATGGCATGCTAGTCATTTGAAAGTTTCAACCTATCATGAGAGTTTTACATCTTTATACATAGACCATGCTTTCAGATTTCTAAAAGTAAAACTTACCTATCACATGCTCTCTATTCAATTTACTCATGAAATTTTGCCCTTAAGGAACCAAGACATGAGAGCTACCAACATGATCATTGTGCATATATATAAGGAAACACAACTAGCATGAGTTTTACATGTTCTTAAGCACATACATAGACATTTTCACATGCTTTAAGTTGCTGGTTTCACATGGTTTAATGGCTGTAAACCTACACACGAGAGCTATCATGTTGCTTTAAACATATCATGTGAACAACCCATCAAGCTATTTCGTACCCGTGCTCATCAATTATCCCTAACATGGATTCTAGACATTTTTGCACATATAAACATGATGATAACAACATGAATTTACTGATTTCACATGGTTTCAGATTTGCTCACATGGATTTCAATGTCATATTCTTACCTTTCTAGTTTCACATTTTCTCTACACAAGTTTCCCTTTTCTCATGGTTGCACTTTACACATACACATTTCACATTGTTCACTTACACATTAACACATGAACACATTACACATTCACATTTTAGGTGCCGTGACACATAGTCCAAACCACCAAAGAAGGACATATACACATCACATTACACATAGACGCCATCTAGGCAATTCAATGGCGACTCTTGGACTGCGCAGACCGGGAGAACAAGTCTCCACCCTAACCAGTGGTACTTGTCCACCTCCAGGATTTCCCCCTAATGCCCTTAGGGTCACTTACACATTGAACTTTCTCAGGGGACTTTTCCCTGATACAGTTCCACTGCCCTCTACGGAAGCAATGTCACATTGGCACAGTTACACATTTACACATTTTACCGATTTTACACATGTTTTACACCTATCACTTTTCATTCCATTCACTTTCTCACTCACTCACATGCATTCTCTGTTTTTCCTGACATGGCACTACAGATTTCAGGAGTTTAACACACAGTAATGCACTAATCAGGTTGGGTTAAACAATATCTAATCACATTACGATAACATACGTAGATCATTACATTTCACATGGAAACTACATAACTCCTTATATACTGGTCCAATGACCTGAAATTTTAACCACATGCTATTTTCGGGTTCAAGATCATACATTCAATTTTTCAGATTTTTCTGAGCTAAATAGAATTTACAGAAAATCAAATACCTATTTCGCATGCCATTCACAATTTAGGTTGACATGGAGTTAACACATCATGCATTTTTACCACTTACTGTTTGAACAGAGACTACTGTTATATACATGACCTGAGAATACAAAATCTACCCTAAATCATACAACTATAGATCGATCACCACAATCATTCTTACATGCCTCTCTATTTACCGAACCGAATTTATTAGCAATTTATACAAGCATGGACAATTTACCAACATTGAGTATACATAAACTGATCTACAAATCTTCATGATCTGTCAAAACTGAGGCATTCAGACTAATCCTAATCATGAAACATGGATTGGCAAGATTATCAACAAATCATGCTTACAATTTCACGGATACAACTTTCTAACATCCACCACCACACATCACACTCATCCACACACCACATTTAACAATATACATAGTGTATAGGGTTACCATATATCCTCATCACGGAAACCATACCGAAAATAGTTGTATACAAGGGCAGAACAGGTCACTATTCTGTCCAGAGGAACTTGGCGGCGGTCTCTGGCCGCTAACTCAGTGTTAGCGGCATGGTCGATGGACGCCTAGCATAATCTCAGCGTCCAGTGACCTTGCCGTCAGTGCAGGTCTGTGCAGAACACAGACCCGAGCTCTCAAGATTGGGTGAATGTGAGGATCTAGGACTCGAGGGAAAATTCATAAAAATTGTAGAACCGACCTAAACACATATGGGGACATTATGGTTAGGTCACTTGCCTTTTAGAAATTGCTCCAAGGAATCAAAGTGCTCGGAGAAGCCCTCCTTGGGCAGTCCCAAGAAGGTGCAGAACGTCCTCCTAGATCTTCTTCCTCCGGGCTCCTGGATGGTCTCCACAGCAAAGGAACGTCGGGGAAGCCTCCTCCTTTGCTCCAGCTATCCTCTTGTCGTGGAAGATGGCCGGATCTAGCTCCAGGAAGTCTGATCTTTGGGTGCAAAGGGTGGTTTTCTCAGTTTTCTTCTAGGGTTTTTCTTTCTCTCTTTTCTCCTCTTGCAAGGGTGAAGAGAGGCTGGGGGAGACAGATCCGGGTTTAACATGTGGGAGAGGCCTCTCTCCCACTCACAAGGGGGACAAGACAGCTCTCAGAGCCGTTGGGGACAGCTCCCCAATGGCTGAGCTTTCTTGTTTCCGGAATTTCTGGCTCTGCTGCGCATGCAGGCCAGAGAAATAGGCGTCCATATCGTTAGACGCCAGGATTAGTGTTGGCGTCCATGGTGGACGCTGACACCACCTCAACGGCTAAGGGTTGACGCCAAGATGGCCTTCGGCCAGAAGTCTAAAATATGCAGAAAACCATGCATACCATGCATATATACATGCAATATGTATAAGGTAGTGTATCCATACTATCACCATTCAATACATGCATTATTTACATATAGTATAACACATGCACACGTATTGTACCATTAATACGTACGTAAATACGTATATATACACAAGTACAAGTATGCACGCACAAATACAATTAATGCGACGGAAATTCGAGGGCCTTACAATAAGAGAAGGGAAATGAGTGAATGAAGTGAGTGACTGAAACGTAGACACCAAGTGTGATGAGACACGCCTCTAGCAACATATGACGGGATCTTTTCTTCAATTCAAAGTGAATTGCTGTAGAAAATCTCATGAGATAACTCAATGTTTGGACGGGGGAAAGGGGTGCATGTGGCACGAAGTGAGAAAGATCAACTTCAGCGTCGGGGATACCTCTGGGCACAATCCGATAGGTTTCACCATTGGGGAGCGTTTACCAGTTTGTGGACGTGTTGTAGCCAGGTGGATCTATAGGAAAATTGATGAATTGATATAGGAATCCAAAAACATGGAGTTTCTCAAGAGAAATCTTCAAACAGCAACAAAGTGGACTAACTTGACTTGGAATGGAATATTTCAGTTATTGAATTAAGCATAAGTGGTTCTCTTCAGTTAAGCACGAAGTAATTTTTCAGAAATATGCCAAGTCCTACATGATGCATGTTGGGCTAAAAAGAAAAAATATTAAAACAAAAGAAAAATAAAAAATAATCAAGGATAATATTGCTACGATGTCGAAGTCAAGATACGGATGGAATCCATCATCCTTCTGCCAAGCGTAATGGCCTATCCTCAAGTCATAGAAATCCTCTGAATTATCACTCACTGTTTTTTTTTTTTTTGCGGTGGAGGGGAACTCAATTTCATATTCATCAGAGCCTCATGTCCTTGATAGGATCTAATAACATATAACATATAGTAAGATGCAATGATACATACTGGGTTGAAGATCGCCGAAGATGAACATGAATTGCACGCGAGAAACGCATATCCACACCTGCACTCAAGACGCATCAGTATTGACAAGCAACAATAATGGAGCAAAAATGTTAAAATATGCTGCTTGAAATCGCGACAGGATATATGGATGCGTTTCACTTACCTGAATCGCGACGACCTGATCGGTCGCGATTTACCTTTACTAGTCGTAATGGAAGTTAGAGTGAGGCACTTGAATCGCGACGTATGTGTCGGACGCGATTTTGACCTTCCACCCGAGGCTGGATTTTCTTAGCTTTTTGCATTTCTTGCTCTCTTTTAGGTTTGCCTCCGGGCTTGTGCGCCCATGTGGGTTTAAAAACACCCCAAACATGATCTTCTTCATGATCTCTACCTCTCTAAAGATCAAACATCAAGCTATTGAAGCCAAAGAGCAAAAAGGAGGAGAATTGAAGCTTGAGGCAATGGATCATGGTGATGCTCCCCCATCCAAGAAGCCAGAATTGAAGGATTTCAGAGGCTTAGCAAGATTGATTGACACCTTTGCAAGTTGATTCAAGCCAATTGGTAAGTACATGTGATTATTACATTGAGTTTAAATGTGTTCTTGAGTGTTCTTGCTTATTCTTGATGTGTTCTTATTGTTCTCCCTCTCTTCTATATTTTTCCTTTTCTTTTCCTCTCTTCTTCTTCTAAAACCAACATGACCAAACCATCCTATGGCCCGTCTCCTACCCATGCCAACCATACTCCATGTTACTCAATGCTCCATGATCATATCACCATACTCTCATGCGCCAAACCACCATGGTCAAACCACCCATGTGCCACTTCTATCATGGCCACATCCCCCATGCACATACCTACCCATGCATATCTCCTATAGGATTATCCTCTTTTCCTGGGCAACAGAGGTATATGCATCTCCCATGGCTCCAGAAATTGACTGCCTCCATTATCCTTGACATGACCACCATCCTCACTAGGTGGGGAATCAACAACTTAGCTGTCCATGCCAAAAGATATCACGAAATTCACCTTGATTGGGCGGCCATGGGGGCTTTGATAGAACTATGGCACCCTCAAACCCACACCTTCCTCTTCAAACCTTCGAAGCCACTATCTTGTTGGAAGAAGTTGAATTATTGTTAGGCTTGAAGCGGATGAAAAGAGGGACGAGGATGATATGGCGATCATGCCGAGGAGCATTTCAAGCAAGGAAGTGCTAGAAAGCTTCATGGATGTAAGAACGGCTCAAAGCGTCCAAACCGGAAAAGGTTAAATTTACAACAATTGGCGATTTGGACGATGAAAGAGATACCGAAGGCGGGAGATGACGAGAGATTGGAGAAAGTGATGAGGGGATTCGCCATATGCTTGGCGGGTGCACTCCTCTTTCCATCAATAGACAGCACTCTTGAGGAGGACCAACTAATCGTGGTGTGCGGCATATGGGAGGGAGAGAGACTGGGACCGGCGGTGCTAGTTTTCCTCTACGCGGACTTACGGCGGCGAGCTTGGGTAGGCCTCCTTATGGTTCCATGCTTTTATTCACTTATTGGACTGACCTGCATTTCAAGTTTGATGTGAACAATGAGTCCTTAGCTCATCCCGCATCTTCTCCAAGAGTCCGCTCCGTCACATGGACAACTTAGTCGGCTTAGAAGGGCGCGTGGCTAACCGGGTGCCACAACACAAGACGCAGTAGATTGGCGTGATCACTTCCGAAGCATGTCCAGGACACATCACATCACATACACATAGACGTCACCTAGCAATACAGTGATGACTCTTGGACTGCGCAGACCGGAGAACAAGTCTCCACCCTAACCAGTGGTACTTGTCCACCTCCAGGATTTCATCCTAATGCCCTTAGGATCACAACACATTAACTTCCCATGGGAACTTTTCCATGGTACGGTTCCACAGCCCTCTATGGAAGCAGTATCACACTTGGCACAATTTACACATTTACCGATTTTTAACACATATCTTTACACATGTCACTTGCCTCTTATTCATTTTCTCACTCACACAAGCGCTCTATTTTTCCTAACATGATTCTACAGTTAACAGGGATTACAGGTTCAGAATTTTACACAATCAGATCACACGCACATGTACATTATTCCCACATTAGCATGCATTCTTTTTCACATTTCTCGCATGGAAAAATTCATATTTCACTATACAGTTGTCCAAATAACTTGAAAATTTAACCACATGCTGATCTCAGGTTTATGATCCCACATGAAAATTTTCAGATTTTGCTGACTCAAATGAAGTTACAGAAAATTCAACATCGATTTCACATTATTATTCATAATGCAAATTAACATGGAGTTGAATATAATCACAACTTTAACCGCTCACTGTCTGCACCCTAGCATGCACGGGTCTCAGAATTTATTCCCGAATTTACCGAGCAACACGCAATTTACTGGAAATTAACATGACCTACGCATGATTTCTATTTCCCCAAAACAAAAATTTCAATAACCATACAAGCAGGTGGAAAAAATGTGTCAGAAACTCAGAACACAGACAGAATCATACTACATGGTCTAACAAATTTGGGCAACAATCTTTGCCACGGATCATTAGGATCATGGTGCATATACATTGCCATTCATTTCGCATACACATTAGATAGACGAATAAATTCGACCACCCACAAAATAATGTTCATTCATTATCCATTCATCACTTAGCTAATATACATAGCATATAAAGTTTACATTATATCCTCATCGCAAAACACGTCGAAATTAATCAAATATGCCAGGAAGAACAGCACACTGTTCTGTCCTGGAGAACTTGATGGCGTCTCTGGCTGTTCCAGGAGTGGACGGCCAGATCGCTGGACGCATACCAGGGATCTCGACGTCAAGGCATTGACGCCAAGTTCCTGTCTGTGCAGAAACACAGACCGAACTCCAATGCAAAGGTGAAAGGGGGGATCTAGGACACGAGGAAAAAATACATGAAAATTATAAAACCCTACTTGACATCTACATGGACGGAGTGTAGTGTTACTTGCCTCTGAAAAATACTCCAAAGGATCTGAAATGGCGGTGAAGCTCTCCTTGGGCAGTCCCAAGAAGCCTCAAAACACCACTCCTCCGGGTTCTCGGTCGATGCAGGTGCTAAGCCAGTGGTGGGGAACCTTCCTCCTTGGTTCCCTCTAGCCTCCAGTTGCAATAGAACGCTGGATGAAGCCTTGGATCGCCGGATTGAAGCCTCCAAAGTTCATCTTTGCACAGCTCCGAGCTAGGGTTTCTCTCCTCTTTGCAAAGAGTCAAGAGTGGTTTTCTGGTTGCAAAGGGGTTCGATATAGGAGAGGCCTCTCCCATTCCCGCAGGGTTGATGTGAGCCCTTTCAGTCCGTTGGAGACAGCTCCCCAATGGGTGAGCTAGCTTGCTCCCGAAAATCCGTCTCTGCAACGCTGCAGGTCCAGAGAAATTAACGTCCACATCGCTGGACGCTGGACTTAGTGTTGGCGTCCAAGGTTGACGCCTACACAACACAAACGTCCATTGATATTGACGCCAAGCTGGCCTTCGGCCAGAACTCCAAAACATGCAGAAACCATGCACAACTTACATCTATATGTGTAACATATGTTACTATTATGTACATACTACCATCATACATTCTACATTATTTACATCTAATTTATACACATGCATGCAATAGTATACTAACTAGTACTTATGTAGATATTTACATACGTACATACACAACATGAATTATTTACATGCAATACCATAATGCAACAAAATTTGAGGGCCTTACACTTCATTGGTCCCTGGTGATAGCGGCGTACCAGGGGCTCCCGGACTTTCAGAGGGAGAGAGTTTGGGGGATGGGGTTCAGACCGATCTTGGAGATTGAGCCCTTTTACGTTGACAGTCCCCTGGTATAGGCCCTCAGGGAGGGTGGGACAGAGTGAACAGGCTTTCCTATTCCCCTGGGGGCACATGGTGCCGAGTTTAGAGGATGTAGCGAGGATCACCGCCTCCGGGTGGACGGGAGGCGGTGACGGGGGTGACGTATGCGGACTACACGAGTTTGCACAGGATCTGCTGGGGCTGGAGCTGGTAGGGGAGGATGACCTCGGCGACCGGAGGATGGTCGACTGAGTGGAGTTGTTGGATAGCCTGGGTCTACGAGGTGAGAGGCAGACAGGCGAAGAGTCGCTGCATTAGTTCATGCAGCGAGCAGCGGGGCTAGCAAGGGCACTCTACTGCCAGGAACCCCGAGGACGAGGAGAGGGCGGACCGGGACCTGAGGAGGTTCCTGGTGTTATTTCTAGGAAAGATGTTGCTGGGCACCAAGGGTGATGGGATCCACTGTCGGTTCCTGGAGATTTTGGCAGATTTGGAGAATGTGGGGCAATACGCATAGGGTGCGGCCTTCCTGGCGCACACCTTCGCAGACCTCTCCAGCGGCACGGGCCGCGAGACCACGGTGGGTGGATTTGTCCCTTTCCTCCAGGTACGCCTTCTTTTGCTTATAAACTTCTTCCATTTCCTACATTAAATTTTGTTAGTCAAACAATCAAAATGTTCATGCGTGCAGGTGTGGAGCTACTACTACATCCCCCTGGGGAGGACTCCGAGGTGCGTCCGGATGCACTCCCGCTCGCAAGGAGTGGCAGCAGTGGTGACGCAGCCTCCTTCTCCCTTCAGCTTGACACCCTTCGCCACGACACCGGGACTTCCTGGCCCTCCTGGTATGTATTCTACTCACCTTTCTCTTTCATGCATTTTATATGATGTGCAATGTGACTGACATATGCATGTATGCAGGTGGTGTGGCAGCCCTATGCGGGCATGACTGACGATGGCCAGCCGTGGGTGAGAGCGCCGACCTCGTTTTGGGCGGGACCTGTGGGTCCATTGCCTAAACAAGATTGCGCCACTCCGCTTCCGGCTCGCCATGCGTACTCTCAGGCTGCACCAAGTGTGGTCCGATGAGGTCGAGCTCCGGGGGATCGGGAGGAGGACGAGGGGGAAGGCAAAGCGGGTGGACTGGCGCCTGCGCTTTCCTGACCAGTTTGCTGACTGGCAGCATGGAGGGTACCCAGTAGAGTCCGATGCAGCAAACAATTTTGCTTACCTTCAGCGCTACCAGGAGGTCTACGGGGATCAGGACTACATGAGGCCTGCCAGGGTATGCACTTCTAAACCTTGACTTATTCATTGTGATATTCATGATAGTCTAATTAAATGTGTGCATGTGCAGGATGCTCATGATGGCGTGATCGACACCCTGCAGGCCCAGTTGGCGGGTACAGAGGCCCAGCTGACAGAGGCACGCGAGGCTCTAGCGACTTTGGTAAGTTTAGAACATCATACCTTTGCTTTATTTACCTTACCATGTGCTGACCTGACTTTTCCATGTGCAGCGTGCGGAGCAGATGACCGTGGAGCACACCGATGCAGCGGGTGCCTCCATGAGCAGGAGCGTGCCCGTCCCGGAGATAGCCTCACTCCGAGAGCAGCTATCGGCGACGGTCACCCGGGCGGAGTCACAGAGCGCACCTCACTGCACGGGTAAGTAAATTAATTATATACATATAGAAATGCATTTTCTTATACTTACTTGCTTATTGTGTGCAGTCTGTTGAGCTCCAGAGCGCCATCACCCAGGCGGCGCTCGCGAGTGCGGAGGTGACAGGGTTGACACAGCAGTTGTCCGAGATGTGTACCCAGGTCTCCCAGCATGACGCGAACCTCCCTCGTGAGGCCGCGGAGCTGCGGGTGACGCTCTCCGTAGAGCGGAGGGAGCGTGAGCAGGAGCGCGACCGTGGGAGCGGGAGCACAGCCAGTGGTCCGAGGAGCGGGAGCGTCTCACCCAGTAGTCCTCGCGCACACACCAGCCTGGCATCTCCGAGTGCCTACTTCATGAGGCAGAGGACCGGACCGGGCGTGGCCGGCGAGCGTGCCGTGAGGGAGGGGTGAGCCAGCGCCTACATCCGCGAGCTATTTGGTGACGTCCTCTGATACCAGAGGAACATCTAGGAGGGACGAGGCGCCCACGTCGATCGCTGACTCGCGCGCCTCCCATGAGGCCACCAGCTCCTCGCTTGACTACGGACCCCTGCGAGGTAAGAGCAACCGACCCCTCGACCGACCGAGAGTGTGTCGAGGGCTAGGTCACTTCATGACTTGTATTTTTATTTTTATTTTGTTTTTTTTCATGATGATGTGTACTCAGTGGGGTACTTAATGATGTACTTTGGGGTTGCCCCCCTTTTGGACATGATATATATATGCATGCTTTGTCTTCCTCCTTATTGTGCCTAAAAATCACTTGAGAAAATAAATTAAATAATTGTTCTGACTCAGCCCCTGGCCATTAGGCGGATTAGACTTCACATTAGGCGGATTAGACTTCATGATTGTCAAGGGGCTGAGCCTTTATTAAAATAAGGTGTAGATAAAGAAATAACATAATTAAAATGCCACATTCAAGCTGGCAGATGCTAACGTGAATAAAAAGTGAGCATGCATTTGATGCATTCAAACAAATGGAGGAAAAAATTTGTGTTTCAACATTTTTTTTTTTTGGATTTGACATGTTGATTTTTTTGTTCTGAAATATTCAATCTTTTTTTGGATTTTAAAAATATTCAATTTTTTTGTTTTGAAAATATTCAATTTTTTAGGTTTTGAAAATATTCAATCTTTTTCGATTTAAAAAATTCAATTTTTGGGTTTTGAAATATTCATTTTTGTTTTGAAAATATTTTTTAATATTCATTTTTGGGGTTTGAAAATATTCAATTTTTGGGTTTTGAAAATATTCATTTTTTATGTTTTGAAAATATGCGCCGCAACCCGACGTAGTCCCTTCTAAAAAGACGCGCGGAATGAAGGGAATCCACTCTATTGGAAAGACCTGGTACTTGGACCTTTTAATCACTAAGCCATTATTAGGAGTTCATTAGTAATTCTTAGGTGTGTTAAACAGAGGTTAGATGTGCTAAGTGGTGCCTTCACCAAGGTGGCTTTCGGCAACGTCCTCTTAAGTTGATAGTTGTCTTGCTTGGACCTAGGATGTCCCCACGGGGGATTGGATGCTGTCAAAATCCCAGGGTAAGTCATGTTGAGAGTTGAAGCGATGGTAGCAAGAGCATCTACTAGAAGAGTCTGGTGATGAGGCACATGGACAAAAATGAGTTTGGAGAATAGCTTGGCGTAGGCTGAGGCTAGTTCTGGTATGGCTGAGCTTAGGATCTCGAGTGTGATATTTGGTGAGCACTTGGTGTAGAACCAGTTGACTATCACCTACAATCCCCAGATGGGGACACCATAGAAATGGGCGAGCTCTAGGCCGGCAACAAGGCTTCATATTCAGCTATGTTGTTGGTGGCAGGGAATGCCAGCTGATAAGCCTGTGGAATGTTGACACCTTAGGTGATAGTTAGAGCAATCCCGATACCTTTCTATGAGAATCAGAGCTCCATCGAAATACAATGTCCACTAGGATCAGATGGCTAAGGGACATTAATTCTTCATCTGAAAATTCTGAACGAACAGGATCAAATCGTGGAATAGGGTGATGAGAGAGATGTTCTGCTATAGCATAGCCTTTGATGGATTTGTTGAATGTAGATGATGTCAAATGGGAGAGAAAGCTTTGCCAACGTGCTAGCCTATCAGTGAGAACAGATTTTTCGAGGAGAAATTTGATAGTGTTCATCGAGCGATGAGATGGACCTCATGAGTAAGAAAGTAGTGCTTCAATTTCTGCACTACCCATACGAGAGCGGCACATGTTTCTCCATTGTTGTGTACCTTTGCTCGCAGGGGTTGAGAAGCTTAGACAAGTAGTATGCTGCCTCTCCTTGCCTTCTTCATCCACTTGTGCAAGGACAGCTCCTACAGAGTCTTCCAGGACATATAATAGAGAAGGAGAGGTTTGCCTGGAGTCGGCGGCCTCAGAACAAGGGGATTAGCCAAATACTCCTTTAGTCCGTCAAAGCCGCCTGACACTTTCGTCCCAATGAAATTTACTCCCGGCTTTGTGAGGTCGTAGAAGGGTCTACACCTCTGCGAATGTTGGGAGACGAACCGGCGATATAAATTGCAAACCTCTCGATTAAACCTCGAAATTCCTTCAAATTCTGGGGAGAGGGCATCTCTCTTATTGCCTTCGCCTTATTGGGATCAATCTCTATACTCCTCCTACTCAAGATGAAACCTAGAAGTATCAGATGATACACCAAACACACACTTCTTGGGGTTCATTTCAAATGGTGTGGCAGGAGTCGTCTCTCGCCTGGGTCGGGTTATGTGCATGGGATGATACTGAGTAACATCGACGTACAGCATGGAACTGTTACAGATGGCCTCTGCATGGTTCCATCTTCGTCTCGTAGAATAATAACCATACATCCCTCGTCATACTCCAGTGGTTGTTTACAATCTAACTCGAGTGTGTTGCTGAGGGGGAGGTGCAGCAGTATTGGCTTCAAAAGAAAATATCCTCATGCCTGATATGGAGTTGAGCAAGGAGGCCCAGGGAATAATGACTATGGAGTTAGAACGAGGTCTAAAGTGAAAGCTGTTGGAACTGAGGAAGGGTATCAGTCCTCATGAATGCTCTAAGCTTATTGGAATATTAGGGGGGTTTCTAATGCTGCCTCCAAGATTTTAAAGAATAAAGTTAAGAAGCACAATTCTTGATCGTGGGTTTTCCGAACCTAAAATGCCTTTTAGTAAAGCTCCGGCCTGGGTAAATCTCTGCGTATGGATAGCTGCATATAATATGGATGATGAGTCAAAAATCTGGGTGTTCTGGAGGACGCAAGACGCTGTCCAAGTTGTTGCTTCTCCCCCCCAGTCCATTTCTCGTGTGTAATGTGGGCACCTCTCCATGTTTACATCTCTGTTGTGTATGCTGACTATAACAGGTGGTGAGAAGGAATTGGTTAGTGATCTCCTCCTTTTTGCTCAATCCTTTCATAATGTTCCCTGGCTGGTTACGAGGGACTTTAACTACATATATCAGCATTCTAAAAAGTTCGGTGGTATTCTTGAGGTTCCAGTTCTATGCTTAATTTTAATGATTTTATTATGGATGTTGGTCTGTTTGATGCTGGTTATATTAGGTCTCCCTATACATGGTCTAATAACCGCACTGGGAGGAGCGCGGCGGTGAGGGCTAGGTTGGACAGGGCCATGTTTAACAGTCCTTGGCAGGATAATATGCCTGGCAATATTGTTCGTCATCTCCGCGTGGGGTTTCTGATTACTCTCTATTGCTGGTTGTCAGATATTGTAGCTAAGCTTCCTAGCCAATTTCATCTTCAGGATATTGGGCCTCTCATGATTCCTTTATGTCTGTGGGTTTCTAGTGCTGGCAAGGGGTGAAGCAGAAGCAGTATTCCTTTGATACACTGGTATGCCGTCTTAGGGCGGTGAAATAGGCTTTGCGTGCCTGGAATAAGGAGGTCTTTGGTAATCAGCAGGAGTCCATCAATGTTGCTGAGTCTAGCATTTTTCAGACTAAAACAAGAGTTGACTCTAAACCCTCTGAAGCGAACAGAATTGCGATGTCGGCTTCTCACGCCCGTATCTGCCAAGCTCTACTCATGAAGAGAAGATGTGTGTCAAAAAGCTAGGATGGAATGGTTGCAGAATGGGGACAGAAATACAGCTTTCTCCAAGCGTAGTCAAGAATAAACGAAGGAAGAATTATATTCACAGACTTAAAATAGATGGATTAGATAATGGTGTGAGGACCAGGACAATTGAAAGAAGTTGCATCCTCTTTCTTTGAAGCTCTACTGACTGGTGATCAAACTGTGGTGAATGAAAGATCTCCTCAAGTAATCCCTTCCCTTATTTCGAAGACCATAACTCCTCCCTATGTGTTATCCCTGGAAGTGATGAGATCAAAGCGGCGGTGAAGGTATGAATGGGAAGGGAGCCTCTGGACCTGATGGTTTTCCGGGGTCTTTTTATTCTATTTGCTGGGATATAGTTGGCGAGGACGTTGTGCATGCAGTGCAAGATTTCTTCAAGGGTTACCCATTGCCTCGTAGGGCTACTTCTTCTATTATTGCCTTGATCCTAAAATCAAGATCCTCAGACTTTGGTGATTTCAGACCTATCAGCCTTGTAATTTTTTGTTACAAG
This sequence comes from Colocasia esculenta, assembly GCA_014218235.1. Classification (NCBI taxonomy): domain Eukaryota; kingdom Viridiplantae; phylum Streptophyta; class Magnoliopsida; order Alismatales; family Araceae; genus Colocasia; species Colocasia esculenta. The sequence goes on along the minus strand of JACBKR010001145.1, from coordinate 9,473 downwards.
ATTATTTCTAGGATCTTCAGTGATTGCATGACACCTTTACTGCCTATCATTATTTCTGAGGAGGAAGAAGCTTTTGTCAAAGGTCGTTCAATTATTGAGAATGTATCTATATCTAGGCACATGAGAAGGACATCTTTAGGAAGGTCCGTGGGATAATGTTATCTTTAAGCTAGATATGAAGAAGGCCTATGATAGGGTGGAGTGGAATTTTTCTATTGCAGTGCTTCGGAGTTTGGTTCTCTTCTCTCTTTGTGTCCTGTGTGGGTATGCTGGTCAATAATTGTTGGTTCTCTACTCTTTTCAACGGGCAGCAGGTGGGTTATTTCAAATCATCCAGAGGTATTAGACAGGGGGATCCCTGGCTCCTACTCTTTTTATTATCATGGAGGAGGCCCTTAGTAGGGGACTGTGCATGCTCTTATACTGGAGCCCTTATTCCTTTTAGGGTCCCCAGGGTTGTTTCCTATTTCCCATCTTCTTTATGCTGATGACACACTTATCTTCCTCAATGACCAAACCAGCAATATTAGGAAGCTTCTGCATTTTTGAAGGTGTATGAGGACTCTTCTGGGCAGAAGGTCAATGCTTCTAAAGCTGTTTCATCATCACTCCGAACGCCACAGCTGCCAACGTCTTCGCATCAAAGCGCTGAGTAGTTTTAGAAGACAGGAGGGTGTGTTATCCTACCTGGGGCTCCTCTCACTGTTGCCGCACTTAGTATCCCATTACAAGCATATCCTTGACAAAAGTGAATATTTTTTGGCCTCTTGGAAGTCTAAAATTGCTTTCTCAAGCTGGTCAGGTTATCCTCATCAACTCCGTCCTTTGCTCTATCCCTATCTATGTTGCTTCTGCTTCTGCTTGCCAAAGTCTATTCTACAGTACATTGAGCGTTCTTGCGCTTCCTTTTTTGGAACGGGGTGGATAGGCAAAGGCGCAGACATTGGATTGCTTGGGATCGGATTCCAGGCCAAAGCAGGAACGTGGGTTGGGGGTTAGAAGCATGTGGCATGTTCAAATGTCTCTTATGGCTAAGCTTATCTGGAACGCTATGCATGGTCAGTCGCTGTGGTCCAGATATGCTAGAAGCAGATTTTTCAAGTCTCCATTTTCTGAGGTCACCAGGGTGTTTCCTTCTGGTATTTCTAAAGAAGTCTTTAATGCAGCCTATAATCTATCATGCAGAATAGTAGATGGGTTCTGGGAGATGGTAAAGATATTGATATCCTGAGACACAAGTGGGTTGGCAGTGCTCCGCTCATTCTTTTCTTCCTACTCTATCTCAACATCCTTTTCCCTGTCAAAGATGTGGTGGTCCATTTGACCATCCTCTCAGAAGTCATGCTATTATTAGGCGGGTGATGGAGAATATCAAACATGTTGATACTCCTGATACAGTGTTTGGACGTGTAATGCTAATGGCATCTTTCTCTAACCAATTCTGCCTTCTAGGATATTAGGCTGCACGGGATTCATCGTCCTACCCTGATTAAAATCTGGCATCATGCTTTTAATCCCAGGGCTTCTATGTTTGGCTGGAGGATTTTGCACCATGATGTGCCTACTGATGACCGACTTGCCGATTGTGGCGTTCAACTTGCTTCCTTATGTTCATGTTGCACGAGCCCATCGGTTGAAGACCTTGATCACCTCTTCCTTAAAGGGGAGTTGGCTGCTGCGCTCTGGCGCTAGGCAAGCCCCCTTTTTGATGCTTAGGTCATGGGTCGCCATATCACATCTACTTATGGAAGATTATGTCTGCATCCAACTGCATACCGCCTCTAGTTTTATTGCCACTTATGTTGTTCTTCTTATGCGTGGGAGATTTGGAAATTCATATGTGCTAAGTGTTTTGATTCTAGAACCAAATCAGTGAAGAGAATATCTTTGACATCAGATATGCCGCCAATGTGGCAGTCAAGGGATGATCTTTAAAAAGGAATGTTCACGAAACAGCCTTAGTGTTCTTCAGCAGTTTGGCTTCAAGTCCACAGTTAAACTGAAAGTGCCAAAGCTTGTGAGGTGGATACCTCCTCAGTATGGTTTCAGTATGAACGTGGATGGTGCATGCAAAGGTAATCCCGGCCCTTGTGGCGGTGGTGGTTGTATTCAGGATTCGAACGGGGATATTCATAGGCTTTGCTTTCTTTTATGGCCAGGTAACAACATGATTGCTGAGTGTAACACCCCGGCAATTCAGTAATTGGAAAAATAGAAATAAATTGAAAACGATAAAATCAAAATAGAAAAAAAAATGTATGTTGTTCATTAACGTACATACAAAAACCCATTAGAAAATGTTGTAGAAATCATAGCTCAACTATAAATAATACTCCTTAAGACCCACGAAGAAATTCATGTAAAGGAAAGTCGGATGGTCAAGTTTATGGCATTTTGCGACTGAGTATCGTAATCAAGGAATAAGTCGGGAATCATTATCACACATACTTAGATGAGTCAGAAAATTTAATAAAAATCATAGATGGATTTCAAATAATATCTTCTAATGATCCATCAAGAAATTTGGGTTAATAAAAATCATTGGGGTAGGTTAAGAGTTATTGTGACTTATTATCGTAATTAAGAAATAAGTTGAAAATCCATTATCATGTAATAAAATGTGCTCATAAACAAAATAAAATGATGGGTGGACTTTAAACAAAATGGATTGATAGACCATTATCGGAATGGTGTAGCACCCGAAAAAGTCAGTGATTTAAAAATTGTAAATAAATGGAAAGAATAATTTCCCTATTATCAGAATGGTAAAACATACGTACCACTATTGTACGTGCAAGAACACATCGGAAAATTTTGTAAAAATTATAAATCAACCCCAAACATTATCCCTAAGTGTTCCACAAAGGAATTCATGCAACGAAAATTCCGACTGGTCAAGTGAACGACACAATGTGACTAATTACCCAAATTAGGAAATAAGTCGAAAAAACCGTTAACGTGGAAATATAACACGATCATAAATTAATAAAATGTTGGAGAGGACTTCCAAAACATGTATTGATGACCTATTATCAAAATTGGGCCAATGAATCACCTTTGGCCCAAGAATAAAATGGAGCAAGAAAAATACCTAGAAATTCGTAACCCTAATTGAGCTAAAAATAGGAGGAGGTAATTAGGGCAAATCCCAAGGCAATTAGGCTTTCTTGCAACCCAATTTTGTGTCTAACCATGGTGGGAGTTTCCTAAAGCCTCACACACATATTGGGGTGAGAAATCACCAAAATATGGAGGTGGAAGGCCAAAACCGCACCTTACCTTTCCTTCACCAATGGGACTTCTAAAACACACTAGATGCATATATACATGCCATGAAACCCTAGGGGACGAAAATACACATGGTTGGGGTCGTGGGGAGGCTGTTCTGAGCACCAAAAGGAGGAGGAAACCACCCCAACTCGGAGCTTCTTCTCTGTTGCATTCTGCTCAACCTGTGCAGAAAGCTCTTCTTGGAGTCGACCAAAGGTAGGCCAAACCCTAACCAACCATGCAAGACTATACCCCTGGAAAGAGGGTCGAGTCTAGTTCCTAATCCCACTAGTTTGTATATTTTCATTCAGTAGATCGAGAGTATAAGTGTTCTCCAACAAGTGGTCCTGAACGAGGACTGTCTAGAGAATGAGACTTCTTCAACTCAAAAGGTAGGTGTCCTCAGGACAAATCTTGATAAATCATATACCAATGTGTAGAGCATCTAGTCTACTTTCATGTCCAAGTGGTTTCATGAATTTCATTGAGTACATCTTGAGTTATAAGCATTTCCAAGAGTCGCGCACTGTTAGGGCCTTTTATGTTCTAATGTGTTGCATGCTATTCGAGACCGAATTAGATCCAACCCACACATGAAAGTCCTTCTAATAGTTGTCCTCGTCATGTTTCATGTTGAAAGTTTTGTCTAAATGTCAGTAGATAGAGATATATAAGCATTGTAAGAGGATCACTGCTTGTTCCCTGCGTTTTCAGTTTTGTTTGGTGTTTTAATCGCGACCGGTCCTGGCGGCACACGATTCCAGTGCTTAGTATCGCATCGGCCTTGGCCGACGTGATTAGTTAAAAGGCAACCGTTATGTCAGACATGATTTACCTTCTGACCAGTCAATGCCTGCATGGGATTGTGCACCGTGTGGATTTCTGCGTTGTCTGATTCGCGACGGTAACACCCGACGCGATTCGACATGTTTTCCCGCTCAAATTTTTCGCCACTTTTATATAGTATTTAAATGCTTTTCATGAATGTGACGGGGTATCCTGTCGTGATTCAAGGTAAAAGGCGACCAGGTAAGCCGTCGCGATTTACATTCTTCACAGTTAGTTGTGTTTGACCGTACACTGTGTTATGAAAAGTGTCTACTGTGTAGGACGCGATTTCAGAGCCGACCCGAGACTATTTTAATGTACTGTCTAGTCTAGTTTATGCATGTTCATATTAACATCAAGTCATATGTTATGCACTGGCCTAAAATGTTTAACCTACATAAAAATCTTATGATATATAACATATATTCAAGTGTAAATGATTTATTGAATGCATCCATGTGAACATGTGATTGTTACATGCTATGATTTTATTCTGTCTTGTCCATAAAATTGAGAAGTGGATATGTGTTAAAGTACTACAACTATGAGATAGTTTGCATTGCATACATGTCATGCATATTTGTTAATTGCTTTCTGTAATGTTTTAACCGATGGATTGTGGAATGAGACACGTTCTACACGATACTTTGCACATATAGGTAGCCCTCTTGGGGAATTGGAAGCTCTTTGTCGGTTATTCCGTATCGATAGACTAGCGACCTTTCTCTAAGATCTCCGTAAATCTCCGTACTTCATGGATTCCCTCGTGAAGACCGATTTGGTTGTACCAATGAGAGTACCCAAAAGATAGAATGCACTTCTCTTCTTATCTTCTTCTCGTGAGAATGATTGAGAACATTGAAACCAAGCCATTAAATGTAAAGATTGAACTAATAAGAATAAGTCGTTATACTGCCGAAATTAATCTGGATCATGCCCCTGCATTGTTCTCTATCATCATTGACATGATCATTAGTTATCATTGTCCATTACTTGGAAATCTGTGGCCATAAATGAATGAATGGAATTATCAGAAACTATTGGAACTCTGGCTCAACACTATGCATGTGTAAATAGGGCCCGTTTGGTCATGAGAGGAGCACCCGAAGTACTTAATTGCGAGGGTATATAACCAATGAGGTGTTAACAATCACCTAATTGAATGCAAGATTGATCTGGGTAATTTCAATTGTTATTGAATGAATGAATGATTGATTGATTGATTGAAGTTTATATGTGAAATGGCCAATCCTATTGTACATGTCATTATTATTGAATCCTACATGTCATTGGTATTGAATCCTACATGTCATTGTTATTGAATCCCACATGTCATTGTCCATTGGAATTATACGGAATTCAACTTGAGAAATCTATGGCACATGCTATGCTATGAATTTCTCCCTACATGTCAAGTGATCGAACTGTCATTTTTCTCATAGATAATCGTTCCATCCTACATGAGAATGGTCATACTCGTACATGTTATAGTTTGGATTTGTCACTATCGTTATTGTCATGAGCATTGCATGATAGTATTGCCAATGTTAACATGTTAATTACGTAAAGCATGCCCGCACCAGAGATGTATCCTATTGGGCACTAGTGGGCTCACACCCCGTTTTCCTTAATATTTTCAGGTGAGAATATGAAGAACTAGAGAATGATGGGACTAGGGATGAGTGATGAGCTGATCAAGCGTACCAGTCTACTTAGCACGTCAGCCATTGAAGTTAGAGTTCATAGAGTCTGTAATAGATTGGTTATTCATTTGATGTCATATGTAGTTGAGATACATATTGGGCCCTATGTCTGGCATGATGATGTAAGGTTTTTAAACCAGTTGATGGAATGAAATAAAGGTTATTTGGCTGGAAATATTATTCATCTTATATCTTGTGTTATATTTAGTTGTTACTCTGAATTACACGACTGTGATACGTACACTTGTATCACTCACGCTCTCGACGTCTATTTTCTGCTGCTAAATGTTGGGGTGTGACACTGAGGTTCGCGCTCTTTGTGATGGATTGAGGTTGGCAGAGCATCGTCGTCTCACTATATCTACTGTCAACTCTGATTCTCTTGTGTTGGTTCAGTCTTTCTATTCTGATAAGTGCCCTTCGTGGAAGTGTTCGTGGTGGTGGAGAATTGCAAGGTCATTCTTACACAAGATAAACAATAAAGTAGTTCATGCCTACCGCGAGACTAACAGGGTGGCAGACGCCCTGGCCTCGTTTGCCTGTGAAAGGGGCAATAGTTCAGTGTTTACCTACCCATCCCTTCCATCTGTATGTAAAGGCCCAGTTGTGTTAGATAAAACTTGTCGTCCCTCTATTAGGTTAGTTTAGTTGTTTGTTTCTTCAGGGGTATCCCCCGTAGTTCCGTGTATCTGTTTCATTATGTTATTAATAAAATCTTTTAGGTGCCGGATATAGCCAGGGGAGTGAGAATGCTATCTTCTTCTGGGAGATAGTGCACTTAGCTGGTTTGTTTTCCTGGTGCTCTTTCTCCTTAAAAAAAAAAAAACTAGTACTCCCTCGATCTTTGCAAGACTTTTGTTAGAACCCCAGGATGTTCAGCCATTGTTCTTGATTTTACCACCAGGTCATCCACGTACACCTCAATATAATGTGAATCATGTCATGAAAGATAGCCATCATAGCTCTTTGATAAGTAGCTTCAGCATTCTTAAGCCCGAACGACATGACCACATAATAGATATTCCCCATGGTGTAGTGAACGAGGTCTTCTCCTGATCTTCCTCAGCCAACTTGATCTGGTTGTACCCTGGAAGCCATCCACGAAGGAGAGGGTTCATACCCGACCCTATTATCTATGAGCACATCGAGGTGAGGCAATGGAAAATCATCTTTAGGACACGCGCGATTGAGGTCCTGAAAATCAATGCAAATTCAGACTCTTCTGTCTTTCTTCATAACCGGGACAATGTTTGCCACCCAACTCGGATAAAGTACGACTCTAATAAATTTGGCTTTGTGGAGCTTGTCAACCTCATCTTTCATTTTCAAAGCCATCTGTGGGTGGAAACGCCTCAACCACTGCTTAATGGCAATGGACCCCAGCTTAAGTGTAAGGCGATGTTCAACAAGTGCTGTGTCCAAGCCTGGCATATCCTCATAGCTCCATGTGAACATGTCCTTATATTCTCTGAGAACCTCAATGATTGCCTCCTTTTCAGCTGGTGATAAATTGCTGCTTATGAGGACGGTCCTAGAGTTTTCCTCAGTTCCCAGGTTGAATTCCTTGGTGGTTTCTTCTACAGCAGCTGATGGTTCATCAAATCTATTACACCGCTTGCGACGCATCAGCTTCTTCCTCGAAACTTCTCACCTTCCATCACTTCCTCATTGGGTCGTTATCATCCATTATCTCATACTCCAAACTCGTCATCAATGAAGCACAACGAATGCTCATATTCTATATCCGGCAACTGCAAGGGCTCTTCTATAAATTTTGGAATTGCTAGACATGCCTTGCATCTACGGGCTAGATCAGCGAGGGAAGCGGTGTGAAACCCTCTTATCCTTGGACTTTTCCTTGGATACTACCCCTAGCTTATTGCTACTCTGACCTAGACTCTCACTACAACTACTAGAATCTACAACAGTGGGGGGAGGAGTAGGAAAAGCAGTAAAAGGGTCTCTGCGTGGGGGAAGAGGGAGGAGGAGTAAAAGCAGTAAAAGAACTTCCCTGCGTGGGGGAAGGAGGAGGAGGAGAAAAAGCAGTAAAAGTCCCCTGCGTGGAGGAGGAAGGAGGTCCCTGCGTGGAGGGAAAAGGGAGATCGGTCATTGACCGGGAGGAGTGGCCCGTAGGTTGGGGCACACTGGGAAGAGAGATAGGAAGTCTCCTCAATGGAGACAATAGAATCGGCCATTGAAAATTGGCGTTTTTTTGTGGATTTTCATTGTTATTCGAATTTTTTTGGTTTTTATTAATCATATAGTGTGGAAGAGGGCGAGGTGAGATCGCCAACCTAGTGAGAAGTGAAACGAGTGTGTGCTCGAGTGGAGGGAGATTATTGGAAAGAGGGGGTTGAAGAGTGAGCGTCTGCTCAAAGGAGTGGAGAGAGATTGTGAATGGGGCGTTGGTGCCGAGGAATGCTTAAAGAAATGAAGAATGGCCACGCGGTGGCCTATAGAGATTGGGCGCGATGCCCAGAGAAAAGAGGCCCGCCTCGAGCCTAGTTGTTTTGGAGCTTGTGTGGAGGGGATGCTCAGCTCAGCTTCGTCTGTTTGCTCTTCTTCAGATGCTCCTTGCCTTCAACTGCCACCAGTTGCTCGGTATCTGCCGGTGTGAAAAGTTGACTCAGAGAGTCAGCAATGTCGCCCATATCAAACCACCGGTACCATTCTGATTCAGCCTTACCCCTCTTCATTGCTTCGGGGGTCTAAGGTTCCCACAGCTCTATATGTGGCCAGGGGAGGACGATGAATGGGTTCAGCAATGATGGTAGACGTCTGTTCACTCCCTGGCTGCAGCGGCCCCTTCTGAAGTGTTGGTACAGTGACCAAGTAAGTGGCTGCCCTTGCTTGTAGTCTGCCCTGCCTGGCTTATACCCCAGTCCAGCCCTAGGTCTTGTCTGGCTATCTTTCACCGCTTCTGTCCTTCCTTGTAAATATGCCCCTAGCCCTTTGCCTGGCTGGTACCCCATTCTTAGCATTATATGCCACCCCTTCTCGGTGATGATCTTGCTTCTCTTCGTTGTACCGACAGACGATGAATTGGTGGCTTCGATGCATTCCGTACGTGTCTAGCTGTAACGACCCGACCTCCCGGAGGGACCCCCAAAGGTCGCGCCGCCACCCACGGATCTGAAGACCTAGAAGGGTTAGAATTTAGTCCAGTGAGATAAGCAATGACTTCAAATAACTATAACAAGAAAGACTGTACATAATAAAGAAATTAGTACAGCATGTCCCAAATAAAAGTATAGGTACAGAAAGAAAGGTGCAGTCCTTAAGGGGCATACCCCGAGGACTTGCAAAAAGGCCACTCTCAACTCACGGTACAAAGAGTACTCACGCTCACAACTCACACTGCTGGCAACGCACGGCGAACAACAAGCCCCAAACCACCACGACCGTCCGAAAATGAACTCCTGCGACAGCGAGTCCCTACCTGAAGAGAGTAAGGGGTGAGCCTCGCGAACAAGGCTCAGTAGGGATAACCAGTCCCTTACCAGCCACAGCAGGAACTCCAACAAAAGCGGAAGCAAAACTACTCTACAAACAGTAAAGCGGGAAACACCTATTGCAGAGTACTACACAAGCAGCGGAAACATAGTAACGCCTCGACCACAACCCGGGTCAGGCCAAGACGACTCCCGTGTAGGATCGAGAAATGATGTGACA